>JACEFZ010021959.1:15000-20000 GCA_014155875.1 Cepaea nemoralis | reverse complement strand
GTAGCGGCTAACGACGCCAGTTCTGTGTTGGTTTATCAATCTTCTTTGGCTTCCTGCGTAGTGTTCTTGTTTGGCCACCCCTCTTTTAATTTGCTGCTCTCGCAGTCTGGCCATTGTTGTAGATTCACAGTCATCACTTGGTTCTTGCAAAAGTCTCACTTCTCGTAGAGCATTCAGAATGTCAGCCTGGTCCATGGCGCGTCCGCCCTCCACAGTAGCCTCACCTGCGAGCTTGTCAGCCCGCTCATTTCCTTGTACTCCCGCATGACCTGGCACGAAGATGAAACTAATCTTTGCCAGCCGAGACCGCTCCAGAGGCAGCAACCATTCTCTTCGGATCGACCCCTCCTCTATCCTCTTGATCATGTTCATTGAGTCGCTAAGGAAACAAGCCCTAGTGAATGTCTGTGTCTCGAGCCATGTTATTGCTTTACTTACTGCCATGACTTCCATGGTCAGGCTACTTGTGGTTTCAGTGAAAGCACCAGAGTCCTCCTTCACAATTCTCCCTCCGGCCCGAGCTGTAAAGGCCCATGAGCTTCTCACATGTCGGACGACCGACCCATCTGTGTAGATGACCGCGTCACTGTCTAGCGAATTCTCGAAAATCAACGCTTGTACTTCAGCCTCCACAGCAGCCGGATTTTCTTGTCTGCATTTTCTATCTAGTTGGATGCAAACTGAAAAGGTTGTGCAGAAGTCTGTTGGCACTTGCACCCACTCCTCGCCAGGTTCTAAGTCCTCAAGTGAACACACCTGTTGAAGAATGTCTTCGGCTTGACCCATCCACGACCGTCCTCTTTTTAACCTGCTGCCCTTCACCTTCCTGATTTCACTATGCAGTGGATGCTGTGTGTTTGCGTTAATTCTGAGGTAGGCGCGTGCCCTGCAAACTTGCATTCTCTCTTCAATGGTTGGAAAATCAAGAAGGTAGCGCATCGCCCTGCATGCTGTATCTCTTGTACATCCAAGAATAATGCGCATAGCTTCATTCTGTATCCTTTCCATCCTTTCTATCTGATTATGGCTGAGAGTCAGGATTGCCATTGCATACTCCAAAACAGACATGACCAGCCCCTCGTACAGAAGACATAGATGGCGCTGCTCACAGTTTGCTGCCGCCATCACCCGCATCGCTGCCAAGCCCCGCTTGGCCTTTGTTATCACCTGGTCTATGTGCACATTATAAGCAAGGCTTCGATCAAACCGTATCCCCAGGTAATTCATTGCCTGCGTTCTTTCCACCGTCTCTGAACACAGCATTACAGTTGGTGTTGGATTGTTGACAATATGATTATTCAACGAGAACCAAGTCACTGTTGCCTTTGTTGGGTTGACCATTGCCCCAGCTTCATCACACCAAGTACTTATGCGATTGAGTTCGGTTTGTAGTTCCACAGCAACCTCCTCTCTATCCTTACCCTGACGATACACTAAAACATCATCGGCATATGACAATGTCCTGCCAGGTCCAGTGATCTGCTCACTGGTGATTCTCACTGTGTAGGCGTTGAACAGTACCGGAGATAATGGTGATCCCTGTGGTAGGCCAGGATATATTGTTGTTGGTTCCGAAGTCCAACTGCCACATCTAAAAACTACTTTCCGTTGGAAGAGGGCTGCAGCGATCCAACTAAGGAGGAATGGACTTACGTTTAGTTCAAGAAGCTGAAACATTAAAAAATCCAGTGGTACTCTGTTGTATGCGTCCTCAAGATCAATCGCTGCAGCAACAGTTTCAGTGCCTGAGTGGAAACCTTCATAGACATCATGGGCAAAGACTGCTGCATTGGTCCAGATTTCTCTTTTTGGACGGTACCCACCCAGGGTAGGTGGGAAAACACCTTGCCTCTCTAGTTGGCTTGATATTTTCCTGGCAATTACCTTCTCCAGCAGCTTGCCTACTGTATTCTGCATGGTTATAATTCGATATCCCTGAATTTTTTTGTGGTCTTTGTCAGGCTTCGGCAAGGGAATCAGATAGCTATGTAACCATTCCTCCTTGATGCTAGCACTCCCTATACTGTTGTTGTACATGTCTGCTAGTTTCTCTAGCTCATTGTCGGTACACCTATTTATGTCGTCGTATCTTATGCCATCAGGACCTGGAGCACTGTTTTTTGATCGTCGAAGCACAGCCTTGATTTCTTTCACTGTCACTGTGTCTTCATCCGAAGTGTTCTGGGCCTTGCATCTGTCTGAGGTGACCTCCTTGGCCAGATTCCGGCCTCCCATGTCTGTCTGGTTGCTCTGCTCAAGGTAGCGTTCAAAGAGGGCTTTGCCCTTGTCCTCATCAGTCCTCTGCCAGATGAGGTCAGCACCTTGGAAGTCAGAAATGCTCTTATTCTTGACTACCCCATTCATGCTTTTATGTAGTCGCCAGAACAATTTCAGTGACTTGTCTGTGCTTACTCTTTGACACACCTCTGCCCATTTTTCGCTTATAACCACCTTGACCAGTTTTTTGAAATGGCTTACTTTTGTATGCATCTCTCTTTCTAAGTGCAAGCAGGGACTAGGATGACCAGCTCTGTTCTTCTTGGCATTTTGCCATCTCCTTACAGCACTACGCTTATCCACCCAAGCCTTCTCCACCTCGAAACTCCACCACGGTGGCTGCTCGCAGCTTTTTCTCCTGCCCTGAAACGTTCTGCGCTTGTCACGTCTTATTTTGCTCACCACATCTTGCCCTGTACTGTCATACTGGAACGTCTTTACCTTTAGCTTGTGCTGCCTGGTTCTGCCTTTCTCCACCAATATGCTGCAAGGGTGGTGGTCGCTGCCATGGTGTCCTAGGACACCCCATCTACACACTGTAGTGAGTGAAGGTGAAACTAGCGCCAGATCAATAGCACTGTCCTCATCGCCTGGACGGCTTGCTGTCCTGGTGACACAGCCACTGTTGATACAAACCAGGTCGATGGTTTCCAGTGCAGTCTCGAGCTCCTCCCCTTGTGTATTGGAGGAAGTGTTTCCCCATGATCTGCCTTTAGCGTTGAAGTCACCACAGAAAATAACATTTCTCTCGTGGCCTAAATGCCACTTAAGCACTGCCACTTCTGGGCGTCCACACTCGCATTGCGGGCATAAACATTAACCAACACGAATGGTATACTGGAATGAACTCTCAACGCCTGTATTTGTATATCGTCACTGTCCCAACTGGACATGTCTAGCTCTGACACCACCATGCTGTCGCGAACGAGAATCGCCGTTCCCAGATGTCGTCTGTTGTAGAAACATTTGAAGCCGGCAATTCGGAGTAGCTGATCGCCCAGTCTCGTCTCCTGGAGTGCTACAATGTCGTTCCTGTAAACTAGGGTTTCTAAAATAGAGCCCCGTTGTTTTACACTGGCACAGTTCCAATATAGAATACGGATGTTCCTGAGTCCTAGACGGTGACACTTGAGTCTAAAACGTCTCAAACCCCCGCGCTTACCTTGCTTCTTTGTCCCTGCGCGGCTACCACGCCGCTTCGTTATGTTGACTGTTGATCGCTCGGAAAGAAGACGTTCTTCCGCCATGTTGAAAAAACGTAAACACAGACTGCTGATAACCACACACGCTGCTGAAAATTCACTCAAGGATGGCTTCGCTCGATGCACGAACTCCGTAGCACCCGCGCAGATCTTGAGTAGAAACTCCTGGTTTTACATCCTGGCACACCAATTACACGCAAGAGATGAATAAATCCATCCCTTACGCGAAAAAGTTAACGAACACAAAACAACACGACCGTCCGTCGCCATCTTGAAACCGGAAGTCCTACAGTTAGCAGCGTGGAAGTTTCAGCAGAGTATTGGATCTAAAGTTTGCAGCGTGGAAGTTTCAACTGTCTTTGATCTACAGTTAGCACCATGGAAGTTTCAGATGTCTTTGATCTACAGTTAGCAGCGTGGAAGTTTCAACTGTCTTTTATCTACAGTTAGCAGCCTGGAAGTGTCAAAGGTATTTTATCTACAGCGAGCGGCGTCGAATTTTCAGCAGAATATTTGATCTATAGCGAGCTGTATGGCAGTTTCAGCAGAGTATTTGATCTACAGCGAGCAGTATAAAAGTTTCAGCAGAGTATTTGATCTATAGCGATCAGCGTAGTCGTTTCAGCAGCTTTAATTAATCAACCAGATGTATATCCAATACTTGAAAATAATGTGTGAGTTATGAAACCGTTTTGTTATCCTCCAGAAGTATCATTTTCAACTAGTATTAACATTTTATTGACGAGTCGTATCAATGGTGGAGACGTATCATGATTAGACGTGGATAGTTGTTATTCCTAATGAAGCATTGAGTCAAGCGTCCTGGAACATGTATGTACAGAAACACACATGTTTGATTGATTGATTGATTGATTGATTGATTGATTGATTGATTTAGGAACCGACATCACAGCATTCGGGGCATTCCCATAAGTGCTCCGTCCCCATCCTCAGCAGCCAGCGAAGAGATCCAACACCAATAGTTCCAGTAGCAATCTGATTATTTGTCCGTCTCGCCTTTCCTCTGAGCGTCGAGCGTCGGCCAGATGCCCTCATGACTCCTCGCTGTCTCATTCTTGCCAGACCATGGTAATCCATTTGCTCCTCCGAGATGTACACGTGCTCCCACAAGACCGCAACCACTTCTGCCTTATCATGCATCTATACTCCACCAAGTTTTGCAGAGCCAGTCAGTCTGTCCGCCTGTTCATTCCCCAGCACACCGGCATGCCCCGGAGAAAAGATCCAGGCGATGCTTGTCGCATGTATTGCTTGGCGCGCATAGAAGTAAAGGAACGAAGCAGGGATTCACCAAAAGTTCTCCAGTTTATAAATTATGTGAAACCTGTTCGACATACTGTAGATTGCCAGTTGGTTGTCGCCAAAGAAAGTGTTGCTTATCGGGTAATCGGTAGCTGTATGAATCAGTCATACATATCTGGTCTGTTTTTGAGGAGACAGCCGCCAGTGTCTGTAGTCCAGAAGTTCACATTGTGATTGAGCTAATCCTGCTGTTCTATA
>JACEFZ010021959.1:0-12500 GCA_014155875.1 Cepaea nemoralis | reverse complement strand
ACATAATGTGCACATATCCGAATCTCACAAGCTAAGCAGCAAAAGAAGTTAGTGAGATTTGTGAAACTTACGTGTGGCTTTCAAAATACCACCCCTGTTTGGTTTGACATTGCTGCATCCAATCAAGAGAATTGCTTTCAAATGTTCATCAGTCAAACTTATTCGATGTGGTGACTTCACAGACTTCATTTTTGAAAATGCTTGCTCACAGACATAAGTTGTTCTAAATACTGATGCCATACCAGCGGCAAATATCTTAAGTTTCGGAAACTCAACATCAGGTAAGCAGCGGTACGTTCTTCTCTGTGCTTCTCTTTCAACAAGTCATTTGCTTGTGAATCAATGAGCTCCAACTGTAGTTCACCTGGCACATCATCAAGGTAACAATCACATGGATTCTGGAATAGAAGAATGTCACTCACAATTCTGCCAAGATCTGAAAATCTCTCCAAACTCTTTGAAACAGTGAAAATGAGAAAAGTTTTCTCCTTCCATTTGTGCTTCCAACAATGACATCTTTCTCCGAAATCCTTTGATGGTTCTGTAGAGATCACAGACGAGGTAATCCTTTCCCTGAAGTTTCAAGTTCAGTTCATTCATGTAGACCAAAAATGACAACTTTGACAGCCAGATAGGATCTGACAGCTGTGCATCAGCTATATCTTTTTCAGTGAGGAAAACATCTATGTCGTTTCGGAGCTTGTAAAAACGAAGCAGGACTTTACCGCAGCTGAGCCACCTGACTGATGTGTGATAAGGCAAGTCACAGAATTCATAATCAATTTCTTCAAGAAAAGCCTAGAACTGACCGTGAATGAGTGCGTGTTCCCGAATGAAGTTTACAGCCGAAACGACTGGTTTCAGTACACAATAAATATCTAAGTCTTTCCCACAGAGTACTTGCTGATGTATGATGCAGTGTATAAACAGAGCGCCCGGAATTTGCAAATCTTCCAACTGAGTCCTGATCTGCCCCACCAGACCCTTCCTCACTTAAACTATTTTTTTCCCCCTTTCATCAACTGTAACACCTAGAAGCTCATTCCACTGAAGGTTATATTCTTGCAAAATTGTTTGCACTTCCACGAAAATGACTTTCCCAGTCGTTGTTCCATGCATGCTTGCAAACGGATGCCAGCTCTTCCGATATCTGAAAGTCCAAATTGACACCATGAATGAACACGAGAAGTTGAGACGTTCTCGAGAGATCAGTAGACTCATCCAGTGACAGAGAATACCACAAGTTCCTAGCTTTCTCGCGTATCTGTAGCACTATGTTCTCTCCAAGTTCTTCTGTTCTACGCACAACTGAATTTGCCGAAAGGTTGATAGTTCCAAACAAATCGGCTTTCTCAGGACACAAGTCATTTGCTGCTTCGATCATACACTCTTTAATGAAGTTGCCATGAGTAAACGGTTTTCCTCGTTCTGCCATCTTATGCACTGTTTTGTAACTTGTACGAGTGACAGATTCATTTTCAGCAAATTTTTCGTGAAGAGATTTCTTTGTCTTTCAAAACCACGTTTAATGGTCTCATATTTCCCAGAGCGTAACTTTCCAGAAAACTTTTAATATGTTGATAGATGTTTTCCTACTATATATTTCCAGATCTATATATTTCAGAAGATATGCTATACATTTATTTACAGTTTATATGTCTCATCCGCGACCCGCAGTAGCGCATCTGCGGGTGGCCTGATGGTTATGTGTTCGAGTCTCCATTGAGTTATGTTTAAAACTGACATGAGTTCCCAGGTCTGTACATTAAAACAATGGTACCAGAAACTTACCTGAGAAGTAAATACATCTGCATGATTATGATCACACCTCCACCGAGTGCCGACTGGTCTAAAATATGCCCTAGCACCACATACCCAACACAGTACAACCAATAACATATATAACAAGGGAAATATGAATAAGGCATGTATATTGTATGTAGCTGTTATGCACCAGTTATCTACAATAACGGTTATGATTCTCTTACAGGCACTCCTGGCAGGTACCGCTGCATGGAAGCCTGGTAGGTATTGTGGAGGGGCACCGAATGAAAGGGAAGAGATCAATGTGTGTACAATCGGGTAGATATAGAGACCGACAGATAGATAACCAGACAAACAGGAAGGTAGATAGATAGACTGGTTGGCATATAGATAATAAGACAGATAAAGAGACAGACAGAAGGAACGAACGAACGAACGAACAAACTTTATTTTCAAAGAGTAACAAATTAGGCACACAGGCCCGTCTTACATTCGGCCCTTCCAATAACTCATCTTTCGTTCATCAATAGTGCATGATACATTCACACAGAAAAAAAACACGTTGTCAAATGAATGTTGTAACCATAATCAATGCATTTTACCATGTTATGATACACATCCCCCACCTATCCGCACATCCCCCACCCACCATAAATCCCCCATACACACATCCCTTACCCACCATCACAACCCCCTAGGTCACACATACATGACCCCACCCATCCATCACCCACACACATCCACCCACAAACACAACCTATCCACACACACACACACACAACCCAGGCACCCATACACGCATCAACCCACCCATCCCCCACCCACATACATCCCCCGACCTACAGACATCACTCCACCTATACGCATCTTCCAACCCATCCCATACCCACACACACTCACCCAACCACATACCCTCCACCACGCAGCCAAGCACACATCCCAGACCTACACACACACACACATCTCCTCGTCAACCCACACATTCGCACCTACACACACACTTGACGCACCCACCTACATATCCCCACTTACACACATTCCACCACCCACACAGTCTCTCTCACCCACTCACACATCTCGCACTCACCCACACATACACATCCCCCACCCATCCCCCAACCTTCACACACTCACCCACACACACATCCTCCACCCTCGCTCCAAAAACACACTCCTTAACCACACATATCCCAACCCACACACACCCCACCCATACACACATCTCCCCACACATACACATATCCACCACACACACATCCCCACCCACACACCCACCTCCCCCACCCGCCAATACATCCTTCATTCACCCATACACACCTCCCACCCAAACACATATCTCCGACCCACCAACACACACACACATCCTCATTCACACACACATCCCATACTCACACACACCACAGTCCCCACCAATACACACATCCACACCCACCCACACATCTCAATACCCCAAACACCCACACAACCTCAAAAACCCAAAACACATACCCACACATACACTACCCTACCCACACGTCCCTGATCCCACACACACACACATCCCCACACACATCCGGACTCACCCGCATTTGTTCCCACCCAACCTCGCATCCCCCACACACACATAACTCACCCACACATATCCCACCCACCCACACTTCCCCACCTACCCACACATTCCCCACCTGCACATGCATCCCCCACTCACATACACACATCCCCCGCCCACACACATCCCCTACTCACACACTCATCTTCCAACACCCCCACACAAACCCCCACCACACACACAAACCCCCACACACCTCCAACACACACATCCCCACACAGACATACAAAGAGGCAGCTAGACAGACAGAAAGATAAAGGATAGACACAAGGAGAGAAAAGATCAATGTGTGCACGATCGGGTAGACGTATAGACCGACAGATAGATAACCAGACAAACAGGAAGGCACTTAGATAGACTGGTTGGCATATAAATAATAAGACAGATAAAGAGACAGAAAGACACACAAAGAGACAGCTAGACAGACAGACAATGGACAGACAGACATGTAAAGAAACAGCTAGACAGACAGACAGACAGACAGACAAAGGACAGACACACAGACAAAGAGACAGAAAAGAGACAGATAGACAGGCAAATAGACAGAAAAGAGACGAACAGACATAGAGACAGAAAAGAACCAGACAGACAAAAGGACAGAAAACAGACAGACATACAGACAGACAGACAGACAGACAGACAGACAGACAGACAGGCAGGCAGGCAGGCAGGCAGGCAGGCAGGCAGACAGGCAGACAGACAGACAGACAGATCACAAACTAATCTATTGTCATCTCCATCGTGTGGCTCTCAATGAACTTTGTTTTTCCTCATGACCCCATGAACCATGTTAGTTGTAACACACCATCGGACATCATCTCCATTGTAATCAACACAAGCCAGCATTCACGTGGTGTGTGCATCGATGCTAAATTCAGAAATGTTACTGAGTCGCCCACACCCAGACTCGACGCTCTATCGAGAAGAATACCACCATCTGACAGTGCAGAGGATGCTTCTCACCAAGACTACAGCAAAAAGACGCGAGATGTACGCAGCCGGGATTAAGAAAGCAGAGGCGAGGAAGACCAGTGGGACTGTGGCGATACAGGTGAAGCTGTTCCCGAACTACTACTGACACCAGTGAACACAGCTGAAGCCAGGAATGGCAGAGATTCCGGTCACAACAACACCAATGAGAAGCAGCCAAGAAGTTCACCAAGGGCTTCCGCATAACAGGAAAACACATCCGAGGACTTCGCCGACAAAATCTTGCTGAAGCAAACAAGCGTTGCGGAGGCTAATCTGTTGGCGCTACCAACAGACACGATTCTCGTTCTGTTGAAGAACGATCTGGGAAGACAGCATTGCCCAGCTTCGCAAGGTACAGGATGAAGTCGTGGTCTCGATCAACAAGAACGAAATGATCACCTCAGTATTGAGAAAAATCCACTCAACGAGTGAAAGCCGACATCAAGCTACCCCACGGCATTACAGTGGAAGCCACCGTACACCGCAGTATCAAATGATGGGTTATCAAACGAGTGAAGATCCATCTCACAAACGAACAAATCAGGGAGATGTCGGGAAAAACTCGACACTCAAAATCAACGTTGCTGAGAAGATCAACGGGAAGAACAACACCCCGTCCACAGTCTTCATCATCACAGCCGAAAATAGAATGGTACCATAAACCATCAGATAGGACAAGAGACACCAAGTGTCGGAGCACTACATTCCTACAGTGCTGCGGTGCTCCAGCTGCCAGACGTTGTGGCACACCCGTGCCAATTGTAAAAATGAAGTGGTGGTCTGCAGAAACTATTCTGGACCATACTAATACAGTCAGTGCCCTCACGCCAAGATCGACAAGGACTTCAGGAGGCCGAAAGTGCGCCAACTGACTCGGCAACCACGGCAGTAGATACATCAGCTGCCCCTGCCACCAAAACAGAAAGGAAGTAATGAAGATAGCTGTCAAATCAAATCTACGTTATAAAGGGGCCAGAGGTTGGAGTAGACGATCACCCGCCTTACGAAATTGGACAAAGTGCAATTGGAGGGCCAACTGAAGGCCATTAAATCCAAAGTATCCAACGTGGAGGAGAAAAGCGACCTGGCACAAGAAACACAGATAACATGCGTGTAGCACATTTTGGACGAATTGAAGCTCGTATAGCAGAAGACCGACCAGGATGTGACTCGAATGGCTGCAATCAAGACAGAGACGAAATTCAAATTCCAGAAGAGAGAGAACAGCTAGAACTATCCAAGAAACATCATAAACTGACGACATCAAGGGCAAGTCCCAGACAGAAGAGGAAGTAACAGGAGACAAGAAAGAAAGAAACCAACGGTGACCAGGAGAAGAGACTACATTCCACCAAGCTCAAGAGTTCAAGTTGTTCACAACACAAGATTCGAACGAAGCTAGAGACCACGGAGATACGAGGGCAGACCGAGACACAGTAGAAACAGATGGAGTCTCAAGAGGGATGTCGACTGGTAGATCAACCCTGAAAGAAGAACACAATGATACGGGGCCGGAACCCAACAACACTGGGCCTTACAAGGGTGCTACTCTGACCTGACATGTGAAACGACTACAAAGATGAAATTCACATAAAGACAGAAAACGTACAATCCAGGAAGCGAAATACGCAGCCCCATCTACTCCAGAAGAACTAGAAACACCATAGGGCTCCAACTATAACCAATCGAGAGTTCCACAGTTGAATGGGGCTGGATCTTGTTCAAACATTGGAGGTGGGAACTGCTTGGCCTATACTGTACGCTTCCAACTGCAGTGGATGTTGTAACTTGTCGTTGGAGCATTCTTGTTCTTGTCCGTCACTGAAAAGAGTTGGCAACATACAAACTGTACAAACGTGTCGAGGTTGTTTGACATTACTGAGTTATTCGAAATAATATGTTCTTGTCATGAGACTCGCACTTTTGGAGATAAACGGAACCTTCGTGTGTCACACACACACACACACACACACACACACACACACACACACACACAAACACACACACACATACACACACACACACACACACACGCACGCACGCACACACACACACACAGAGTTCTTTACTATAGTGATAATAAAGGCTTTTATTTCACGACTAGGGGCCTATCAGGTATATGTTGCTAGCCCTGTACCCTTTTATAACCAATCGACACTCGTTGGCTGTCGTTATCATCCCGGTTGCCTTTATTACTGGAGGTGTTTTAGTACCCGTTTAGGCTGGATCAACTTTAGAGCCCATGTCCATTTAAAAATCATATATGACCAAGGGGTCGGCAGCCAAATATGCTAGCCACTGCGCCATCAAGCCTCCCATGCACACCAGTAATGCGGGTTCGACGCCTGTGCTCGGCGCTTGCCAAGTTGAGGTAAAGACTGGCCATCAAATAATCTTTAGTCAAGCTGAAAAGCATCTGATGGCTGCAGAAATGTGGTTTCTGAGGAAAATGCAAAGAATACCATGGACAGACAGACAAACCAATGACCAAGTACTACAGGAGACAAATGAACATCGTAAACTGATTAGAGAAATTAGACGTAGACAGTCAAAATTTTTTGGACATGTTATGAGAAGAAATGGATTGGAGAACTTAGTGACAACTGGCAAGATCGAAGGGAGCAGACCAAGAGGAAGACCGAGAAGAAAATACCTGGATGGCTTGGCCACATAGCATGGACGAGACATGAACACTGAGCTGATCCACGACACTGGTGATCGAGTGAAATGGCAAGTCATGACCGCCCACGCTTTCCGGCATGGCACATGATTGATTGACAAGCCTACAACATGCGATGAGGCTATCACTTCCCAGGAAACTGCTTCTGGGACAATTTGTGTGTGTTTTGTTTATATCACAAGTGCACGCTTTAAAGCAGTGAAATGATAATATTGATCAACACATTGTGCTACATTTATTGAAAGACAAGATGGAATGGTTTGGCCATCTCGTTAAAATGCAGCACCATCAACTACCAGCACTGGCCCGACATCAAAGAACATCTGCTACGAGAGCAAGGGGACGCCCGAGAAGAAAATGGATTGTCGACATCAAAGAACGCCTGGCTATGGAACGCCAATTATTCCTCCCCACGACGCTTGCTGGCAAAAGTAGATGATGATGATGATGATGATGATGATGATGATGATGATGATGATGATAATAATGATGATGATGATGATGATGATGATGATGATGATGATGATGATGATGATGATGATGATGATAACATTTACACTCACTTTCCAGTTAGATAATAATGTTGTGAAGTGTACGCATACACACATACATATCGTCTTTCTCTAGACACATGCCAGGATGTACAAATCACAAGCCAGACGAAAGAAAAAAGCAGCCTTTACTTCCGAGATGGCAATGGAAACCCTGCCGTTGTCAAGAACGTTACGTTGACTGAGCAGGTTTCTGAAACAACTTGTGTAAAATGGTACAATTTTGGACACTCTGACTTCTCGGTGATGACTGAAAATGGCTGTCAAGGAAAGTTCAATGTTTGTTACGCATCCGGCCCTCGAATACCTGACACGGATATCCACAAAAGGATAGGTAAGCCAAGAGTGTTGCTTGTACAGTCACCAGGTGAGGTTAATAGGTAAGTATAGAAAGCACGAGAGAGGGTGTGGTTGTTAGGTTACGCTGAAACTGCCATGAGCGCGGGCGGGCGAAGGTTCGACCCATGCACTAGGGTTTCCTTATTGTTGACAATGTTGAACAGGTATGTGGACAGAATGTGTGGAGAGATTGTGAGAGAGAGAGAGAGAATGAGCGAGGGGGACAGAGAGACAGACAGACAGACAGACAGACAGACAGACAGACAGACAGACAGACAGACAGACAGACAGAGAGACAGACAGACAGACAGACAGAGAGGTGGGGAGGGAGAGAGAGACACGAAGAGTGAGCCGTTGATAATGCTCGTTACATTATGTGTGTAATTGTTGAACAGGTATGTGGAAAGAATGAGCGAAGAGAGGGAGAGTGGGAGAGAGAGAGAGTAACAGAGAGAGAGAGTGTGGAGAGAGAGTAAACGGAGCCTTCGTGTCACACACACACACACACACAGAGGGAGAGTGAGAGACAGAGAGAGAGTCTGGAGAGAGAGAGTAACAAAGAGGGAGAGTGAGAGACAGAGAGAGAGTCTGGAGAGAGAGTAACATAGAGGGAGAGTGAGAGACAGAGAGAGAGTCTGGAGAGAGAGACTGCAGAGAGAGAGAGAGAGTGACAGAGAGAGAGTGTGGAGAGAGTAAACGGAGCCTTCGTGTCACACACACACACACCGGGAGAGAGAGAGGGAGAGTGAGAGACAGAGAGAGAGTCTGGAGAGAGAGAGTAACAAAGAGGGAGAGTGAGAGACAGAGAGAGAGTCTGGAGAGAGAGAGTAACAAAGAGGGAGAGTGAGAGACAGAGAGAGAGTCTGGAGAGAGAGAGTAACAAAGAGGGAGATTGAGAGACAGAGAGAGAGTCTGGAGAGAGAGAGTAACAAAGAGGGAGATTGAGAGACAGAGAGAGAGTCTGGAGAGAGAGAGAGTAACAAAGAGGGAGATTGAGAGACAGAGAGAGAGTCTGGAGAGAGAGAGTAACAAAGAGGGAGAGTGAGAGACAGAGAGAGAGAGTGTGGAGAGAGAGACTGCAGAGAGAGAGTAACAGAGAGAGAGTGTGGAGAGAGTAAACGGAGCCTTCGTGTCACACACACACATCGGGAGAGAGAGAGGGAGAGTGAGAGACAGAGAGAGAGTGTGGAGAGAGTAAACGGAGCCTTCGTGTCACACACACACACCGGGAGAGAGAGAGGGAGAGTGAGAGACAGAGAGAGAGTCTGGAGAGAGAGAGTAACAAAGAGGGAGAGTGAGAGACAGAGAGAGAGTGTGGAGAGAGAGACTGGAGAGAGAGAGAGAGAGAGAGAGAGAGAGAGACGAAGAAGGAGGTGTTGCCAATGTTCATTATATTATATGTGTAAATGTTGAACGGGTATGTCGAAAGAATGAGCGAAGAGAGAGTAACAGTGAAGGAGAGTGGAGAGAGAAAGACTGGAGAGAGAGAGACTGGAGAGAGAGAGAGACTAGAGAGAGAGACTGGAGAGAGAGAGAGAGAGACTGGAGAGAGAGAGACTGGAGAGAGAGAGAGACTGGAGAGAGAGAGAGACTGGAGAGAGAGAGACTAGAGAGAGAGAGACTGGAGAGAGAGAGACTGGAGAGAGAGAGACTGGAGAGAGAGAGACTGGAGAGAGAGAGAGACTGGAGAGAGAGAGACTGGAGAGAGAGAGACTGGAGAGAGAGAGAGACTGGAGAGAGAGAGACTAGAGAGAGAGAGACTAGAGAGAGAGACTGGAGAGAGAGACTGGAGAGAGAGACTGGAGAGAGAGACTGGAGAGAGAGACTGGAGAGAGAGACTGGAGAGAGAGACTGGAGAGAGAGACTGGAGAGAGAGAGACTGGAGAGAGAGACTAGAGAGAGAGACTGGAGAGAGAGACTGGAGAGAGAGACTGGAGAGAGAGACTGGAGAGAGAGACTGGAGAGAGAGACTGGAGAGAGAGAGAGAGAGAGAGAGAGAGAGAGAGAGAGAGAGAGAGAGAGAGAGAGACGAAGATGGAGGTGTTGCCAATATTCATTATATTATATGTGTAAAAGTTGAACGGGTATGTCGAAAGAATGAGCGAAGAGAGAGTAACAGTGAAGGAGAGTGGAGAGAGAAAGACTGGAGAGAGAGAGACTGGAGAGAGAGAGACTGGAGAGAGAGAGACTGGAGAGAGAGAGACTGGAGAGAGAGACTGGAGAGAGAGAGAGAGAGAGAGAGAGAGAGAGAGACGAAGATGGAGGTGTTGCCAATATTCATTATATTATATGTGTAAAAGTTGAACGGGTATGTCGAAAGAATGAGCGAAGAGAGAGTAACAGAGAGGGAGAGTGGGAGACAGAGAGAGATAGAGATTGAGACAGACAGACAGAGAGAGAGAGAGAGAGATAGAGGGAGAGATAGAGAGAGACGAAAAGGGAAATGTTGACAATGTTCATTATATTTTCTGTGTGAATGTTGAGCGATATATGGAATGGAGCACGGAGGGAGAGATGGAGAGAGAGAGAGAGAGAGAGAGAGAGAGAGAGAGAGAGAGAGAGAGAGAGAGAGAGAGAGAGAGAGAAGGAGAGATAGAGAGGGGTGACGAAGAGGGAGATTATGTATGAGTAAATGTTTTTTAGTATGCTTTGTGACTGAGTGAGAATACGTGCATTTGTGGAGTGTGCATTTGTGAATTATTAGGTGGGTGCATAAATATGCGAGATTGTGTAAATGATGCATATATGTATGAATATGTGTATGTAGGTTTGTATGTATGTTTTGTCTGTGTACATTCTCTCTCTCTCTCTCTCTCTCTCTCTCTCTCTCTCTCTCTCTCTCTCTCTCTCTCTCTCTCTCTCTCTCTCTCTCTCTCTCTCTCTCTCTCTCTCTGTGAGTTTTATTATTTCAAGTTGAGAAGAAGATTTTGATTATCATTGTCTTTGACATACGGGGTTAAATGATCCAATCTTTTGGCATTGCATTGTTTTTGACAGACAGGATTATGTGATCCAATCCTATGGCATTGTTTAGGAACAGGACGCTAACATGTGATTATCTGAGTTTTGGAGTTTCGCCTTGCGATTGATTTCTGATTCATCTACCTATTAGTAGACTTCGAGCATTATCTAGAATTTAGTTACTCGGTTAGTTTTAAAGAAAATACAATTGAGTCGCGCGCCTCTATTGTACCACTTATTTTTGCCCTTCTTAATTCTTCCCTTATGAGAATATTAATGTTAGTTAGGCAATTATTGAAATAACTTTACGTACGCTAATCGCTAACTAAAAGCTGTTTCATTCCTCTTTTTGATGAGGATTTCTCATTGTGAACATTTCACTTAATGAGAATTAAACTGGAAATTCCAATTTATTAGTTAATTCTTTAATTATACCTCCTACATGCCTATATGGTCTGTTTCCGCTACCATTAATAATGGAATCGGGGTGGATAATTTAAAGAAATACCTTATATTCTGTTGGGTCAGTAAGTGAGTTGATCAGTTTCACTTACATCACCAGGTGAATATTTTGGTTTTGACCCTCATTAACATATGGGCCATCTGAGTTAGTTATTAATAACTACTCATATCACCGGTGGAGTAGAATAAGTGTCGGTATGGCTTTTCTTCCTAAGTATCCATCATTTATTCACTTTACTTTACTACCGGTGTTGTAGAACATGTTATGTCATATGAAAAAAAGGATTAAATTAGGGTGCCCCTAAATACTGCAAATTCTTACAATATTCCTTCCCTTCCATTAACTATGTCTACATTTTTGCAAGTGGTGGTTTAGGCCTTAACCTTAGTTCATTTACTTTAGTTACTGCTATTTTCCCCTGGTTTAATTCATCTCTCAGGCATTATTTACTTTCCTACTGAATCATCATTTGTTGATTAAATTTTTCCCTTTAAAAAAAAATTTATTGGATTTTTAACTTATCTGTCCTAATTATCTTTAAAATTGTCTATCACTCTCTGCTGCCTTGGTAACTTTTCAATATTACATGAATTATACAAACAGATCAAGCATGAAAATACAAAGATAATCAATGACAAAATAGTTAATTAACACATGATTCATATGTAGGAACATAAACCTTATGGATACATAATATAGTAGTGTGTTCATCACTACACCACTTTTAAACCATTTAAAGAGAATACCAGAGTAGCATAACCATACCTCAAACATCAAATGGGAATGACTATGAATTCTAAACATTCACTGAATTACCTATCTTATGTGAGTTTACCATCCCAGAGACCTTACTACTAGAGGTTCATTACTGGACTTAGTTTCTCATCAATAAGATATAAAATATGAGTTTTTTAAAAAAAAATCTCATACCTAACAACCAACTACCTGATGCATCTGCCAGAATCAAGATATTACCTGTGAACAGTTTTGTACCAAAAAAACCTATATTTATCTGAGCCATTATGGGTTGATATAACACTTGACTCAGCTCATACTAATGAGTGATTAGGTCTGTTACTAACACTATAACATTCTGAAGTGACTCGGTTTACCTGCGAGAGGTTTTCCCTGAATTCATATACTCACAATAATACACCAATTGTGATGTTTACCATGAGTTTT
>JACEFZ010021958.1:47500-286433 GCA_014155875.1 Cepaea nemoralis | reverse complement strand
AATTCACCGTTCCCATCCGTTCTGATTCGAACCACTGCTGATTCTCACCGTCATCACGTCACCGACGAGAGTATACGAGATTACGGAGAAAAGTCATAACCTCTAAGCCACGAAGCCGGCAGCTAAAGGATATACGTAAGGGAAAAGCAGAGCGGGCGAGTGCCAGGGGTCATGGTGGTATAGACAAGAGATGGGCGGAAATAAGTCTAGTGTGGGTGGGCGGTGAACACGCCCGTCAGAGGGTGTTGGTGACTTATGACCGCCGACATTTAATGCGGAGATGACACTTGCTGATAATTTTTGTTGATATTTTATTGTTGGAAATATTCTTGTTGTTGTTTCCGGTTAGCTCCCCTTTCCCACGACTTTGTTTCCATTGCTCTAATTAATTGCCTTGTTCCTGCTGACCGGTTTTCTACCAAGCGGATTGTTTTGTTGGTCAATTTAAAATCCCTTTTTGTGACTGTTGCGTGTGGTGTTGTCAGCATGAGGAACGCCGACTCACGTCGTGAAAGCTGCTTGATTGTCCCAGCTGCAGGACCTGTCTTCCAGATATCAACTGCGACACCTGTCTTCCGGACATCATCTGCGAGACCTGTCTTCCAGACATCAACTGCGACACCTTGTTAAAACCTGAAATTGTGGCAGGCTGCAGTGGTGCGGAAGAAAAGGATTAAACCTAATTCACAAGTTAGGACTTGGTATATGTGAATTATTTATGAAAGTCATATTTCTGCTTCTTCATCTTCTTCTGCTTCCTCTACTGCCTGTTCCTCTACTTCGTCTTCGTTGTCTCCTTCTCCTCCCTCTCCTTCTTCGATAGACGATTAAAACCGAGATGAACACCGAGTTGGTATTCCTGACATAAACATTAGCACTGACATTGACAGTTAACACTGACATTTACGGTTAACACTGACAATGACAGTAAATGGGGTCGTGGGCGGTTAGCACTGACATTGACGACAACTACTGACACAGACAGCTAAAACTGACATGACGGTTACAACTGACTAAACCTCTGGGCCCAAATTTTGAAAAGGCCGCACCACTGACACACACACCCGGTGAACACATGCCCCAGTTCTGTGCATGCTTCGGTGTGGTCGATCCAGTTCCTGAATGCCTGGTTGTGTTGAGGCGTCTATATTTACTTCCTCGCCACACAGGTCCACGCCCAGTCGGTGACGGTATGTGCTGGTCACGTGGTACACCCAGTTTAACCCGAAATTCTACAGGTAATTGTCTGTAGCTTTGAAATTCAGCAGTAGATTTGAATGTTTGGCTTGGATGTCTGTATTTTACAACCTACACATTCCGCGTTTTGCATTTGTATATATGTTCGTTACTTTTACGTCACCCGCGTTATAGGCTTTACACTGTCTGTGTGTTCTCTAGCTTTACATGTTGCACACTGCAAATTAACTGTATGTGCCCCCCCCCCCCCCCCCCCCCACATATTCCAAGTTCTACATTGTCTATAGTTCGTTATCTTTACATTTTACTCACTGCAAATTAACTATATGTGTTTTATCTCCACATATTCCAAGTTCTTTGTTGTCTACCTGTTCGTTATCTTTACATGTTCCTCGCTGCAAATTAACTGTATGTGGTGTAAATTCTAAGCTCATCAGTGTCTATATGTTCGTTATCTTAAGTCGTGTACCTATTCTGTAATTATTTTATCAGTACAAATTCCAAGCATTAGATTTGCTGCATATTCCTTATTTTTACATACTCCACACTATAATTTAACTACACGTGTTTTATCTCTACACGTTCTAGTCTCTACATTATCTATATGGTCGTTATCTATTCATGTTACACGACATAGATTTTCTATTTCCGTTTTATCTTTACGTATTAAATGTTTTTCGTTGATCTTTATCTTCAGACATTTGTCTCTTTAACTGATCAAGTGCAGGATAATATATTGCCACAGTGACCTCCCATGTGTACAGAAGGACGATATATCGCCATACTAGGGTCACCGTGCTATTTGTTTCGTTTCGTGGTACCTTCCGCAATTTAAATACTCAGTGAATGGCAATTTACATTATAATACTTGTTCATTTGTGTACCATGTTTGGTCCAAACTTATTATTGTTTGTTTGGCACTGAATCAGTTAAGTATCTGTATGTGGTTTCTTTCTACGTTTTGGAAACCTTCCCTTGATTGTACCTTCGTTACACCGGTCACATGGTATTAAACGTGCAGTTCTCTTTCCGAAAGCAAAGGCAAGGTACTTAATGTAAAATTGCTAGTAAATCACAAACAGTCAGTAGGGGATGGATGTCATTGTAACGTCATGAAAAGGACACACAATTTATTATTATTTCTTTACAGTCCACTATTTACATTGAGTAACAGTTAAAGGACCCCTTTTCTCGCCATGATGCGTTATAGCTCCATATTTTTAAAATTAAAAGCAACCCCCTTATAATTGTCTATCTTCCAGTCCACCTAACCACCAACCAACCCATCTACCCACTTGCCAACCTACCCACTTGCCAACCTACCCACCTTTCTATCAATTTGTCTATTTGCTTACCTATTAACCCATTCTGTCTGTCTGTGTGTCAGCATGTCTGCCTATCTGTCTTTCTGTCTGTCCACCTATCCATCATCTCTCCCTCTCTCTCTCTCTCTCTCTCTACCTACCTAGCTACCTACCTACCTATCTACATAATACCTACCTACCTACCTGTCTATCTGCCTACCTACATACCTACCTAAACGCACCTGCCTGCTTACCCACCTACCTACCAACCAATCTACCTACATGTCAATTTGTTTCTTTTCTTTTTGTTCTCTATTTAAATATGTTTACGTGAGTTAACAGGGCGCATTTCAAAAGTCTATACCATTAACATTCGTGTTGGTATTTCCACAGGTCCAAGATTCCGGGCTGTAAAAGAGGGAATATTCTGCCAACGACAAACCCCCAGGTGTGCCCATGAAGTCACAGGACATAGACTGTCTTCCCGTGGACTCCCCACACTCTCTGTCAGGCCACAGACCTCCCACCCTGATCTTCACATCCCGGGGGAGTGGGAAAGGCTACCAGACTAAATCCGACACGTTTCGCGCTAAGCGTGCCACGAACGATGCCAGCAAGACGTCATCTTTTGGAAGTGTGGACATACCTTCGAAGATTGGGGCCAGCGGTCACAGAAAACAGTTCACAGTTATGAACGGAAATTCGAACACAGGAGTCACTTCCATAGACAAAGGTATGGATACATTTTCCACTATGCCAAGTAATTCTGAAGTTGACTTTTCATTAGAGAACCGCGTTCTTCCGTTGCCAGCTCAACCTGATGCAAATGCAACTGCAGATAAAAGAAAATCATGGACTGTTTCCAAAACATCATCTTCTCTAACTAGGAGGTATTCATACGATGTGAATCCAGCAGTGCAGACCAAACCGCCACCATTGATCCCGCCCCCAAAGTCCTTTCTGTACCGGCAGTCATCGTTGTCGTCTTTCAAACGCAATGATGAGTTTCAATTTCCTCCATCACACCATGACCCGACCATCTCACCACCTGCAAACATCAGTCAGGATGTTCTTTTAGGTACTGTTCAGCCATCTTCACCACCACAGCTTCCTCCAACGCCTCCAATAACAGTAGAGTACAACAACACAGAAGTTGATGACGCTTATGTTCATGACTCACAAAGGCAACAGTCATCTTTCTTAGAGCCAGCCAGCTGCACACACACAAGCCAACACTCACAAACCTCCCCTATCATCACCCCTGGCTCTACACTTCCTTCTCCTTCATTACCTTCATATCCGCCATCTTCGCATACTTCTCCATCTTCTTTTCCTCCCAAACATTTCAGATTTCCATCTCCTCCCCGCTCACCACCTCCTCCATCTCCTATACTCCTCGAAGAGGCTTCAACTTCTAAAACCAGTACACCCATAACTGCATCGACCTCATTATCTCCCCATTCTGACGATGGTAGGCCCAGAAAAGGCTCGTTGTCGCCCAGTGAGGCCATGGGGTATCTTGATGAAGCTATCGCAGACCACAGGTTGTCCTCTAGTTCATGTGGTGATGCCCCGGACCACCCCGACTCTTCCCCAGCATTATCTGCTGAACATTTTCCCGAATCTTTTACCTCAAATGCATCTAAAGCAGCTGAACTCGAAGACTCTCCGAAAGAGACAGAAGCTCAAATATGCGTTACACACAGTGCTAATGCCACATCTCTACAACATCCAGAAATGATTCCCACAAATCCTCAAATAGTGACCAGCCACTCACGAAACACTGAGACCTTAGAAAAGGTGAAGAGCTTTGAAGAAACCGTTGGGAACATCTCGCATCACCCCGAACACGACGTCAGAGTCAGCAGTCCTGGCCGCACTGGAACAGATGAACCCCAATTGCCGGATAAACCTCCAGAACAGAAGACCAGGAAGACAAGCATAAGTCCTAAGAAGGTAGTGGAAGTCCTAAAACTACAACCGGACATTAAAACCATCAGACAACAGATTAAGCCGGGAATTGTGGGCGAACTGGCAAGCCTATTCCAGCACATGGGAGACGAGTATGACACCTCATCGCCTAGCGGACTGACCTACCTAACCACAGACCAAACGGTTAGAAACCGTGAAAGCTGTCACGAAAACAAGCAGCAATCGATACAGACAGCAACCAGCGACAGATTCCATTCATTGAATGATGCAGTATCCAACGGAAAAGAAAATGAAGACATAAATATAGTTATTACCAGCTGCTCTCGATCGCAGTCACCAGACAATGAGGAACAGATACAGTCAAAGTCAAGTATGGAGATTGTGGAACAGTCACAACTGAAGTCAGTTGTGGACACAGTGGAACAGACACAGACCAAGTCAGTTGTGGACTCTGCTTCTGTTGAAGACGCTAGGATCAAACCTGCTTTGGATTACCTGTCAGCAAGCAAGGAGATATTCAAGCGTGTGACTGAAAGCAGAAGTCAGTGTGAAGCCAACATTGCAAAGACAGAAACAAGCGTTGACAGACACGAAACACATGACTTTGCCATGGAGGATATTACATTTCCATCACTGCTAGCCTCGTCCACTCCGACTAAAATCGTTAAGAAAAATACACTTGACATTGAAAACAGTAACAATGACAGCTACACATACAGTATCAGAACAGAACCTCAGGAAATAGACATGAAATTCAGCGAAAACATGGCAGATCTGAATACTGCAAGAGATGAAACCGCTAGCACAGTGACGAAGTCAAGCAACAGTGACAACCAGGACTGTTCTAATCTAACAATTGTGAAATCCTTTGAGGGTGCTGTCCAGAAGCCGGACCATGTCACGCGTGCAGATGGATTAGTATACGTTTACGGTGATGCTAACGGTTTCAGCGATGATAATAAGGAAAGGCCTAGCTCGCACGGACATTACTCAGCAATCATCAATGAACCCTCGTCGACGGTGGTTAAAGAAGTGTCAATAGATCATGATCAGTCGGTGTCTAAATTAGAACTAAGAGCAAACATCAAACAGGACGGTGAGGCGTGCGTCACACACTCCCAATCCCAGGTAGGAGAAGGAGGTACTCATGGCAGCCAGGACGATGAACTTAACCCAAGAATTAATAATTGTCAATGGAATGTAGCAGCCGTCATTAACTCTCCTAGGCCACGCCCTCTGTCACACGTGACCAGCAGCTCGGAACACCTCCTAACTACAGATAGCACAGAGAGCACAAACAGCTTTATGAATAGTAATAATAGCCAACCATTCACGTGTGTCAAAAACTACAACACACTAGACGAAACGCCAGTGGCAAAAACAGGTTCTGTGAACCAAATTCAAACAAATAAGGGATCGTTGCGTTCCAAGTTTTCTTTCAATACACAAACAGTCAGTAATTCCCAGTCAAACAGCGACGACAGGGAGTGGGGGAGCGACAACATAACCAGTTTTACCAGTCAACAGAGCCGGATGATTGTGACAACATCATCCAATCATGGCGGAGTGATGACTGATGGTGACATGAACTTAGATTTATCACCAGCTTCAAGGCATGATCACAGTTATCACCCCGAAGTGAATGGTGATGTAAAACACATCACAACAAACTCTGACGTTTACAGCACCAGTCGCAAGAATGGTGATAGCGCTGATAATAAGATCAGCTATGGAGGTCACGGAATGCAATTGAAGGCAACAAGAGGTAGCTTATTCAATGTGGATTTAACACCGACGGGAAATCAAGAAGAGGAGTATTTACATAAACAAACTGTAGACGCGTCGTTCCAGCCTCCTGCCAATTCAGACTACACAATCCTAGCTGGGTCAGTTCAGGACGGATTCAGAAGCACAGACGGATGCGGATTTAAATAGCCAGCGAATCACAGATCAAGTAAGTGACGAAGATCTTTTCGTGAAAGTTCCTGAACCTGTAATTAGATCACAGAAGAACAACATAACCTTAGATGCTGTAGAGATTAATGGCACAAAACAACTCAACACAGACAGTTCGGTGACACAGCATTCCGACGACTTTCTGTCAATTCTGGACGATATTACAATCCAGACAGATATTACATCAGGTTTTCTAGGATCTTCCAGACGCAATGGAAAATATGCCTCTGAGAAATATGAACACAACGATAACATAAGCCACCTTGTAGACATATACGAGAATCGCGTACAAGAACATTCAAAGCCAGAAAGCCATGAAAGCTGATGATAAAAACATGTTAAACGAGGGCTCACCAACATACGACAGCTCTGGGCGAACCTTTCATGAACCAGCTACAGAGACGATGGAGAGAGAAGTCGTGCAGTTTGACCACAGTCTGCCGGCCTCTACAGAAATTACATCAGTGACATCATTCCTTCCCATGAGAGATCATGCTGATCTGAACGAGGAGATTCAGAAGCAGCACGACGTGTTGTCCCCGAGATTAAGTGAGCATGAAGAATACGAGAAAGTCCTTCATCGTGACAATGAGAGCATAAGAAGTCACAGCAGCAGCCTGGGCAGCACGTCCGGCTCTCAGACAGGAACTACGTCTGGCACAAGTAAAGAAACTGTGTTCAATCGTGATTTTTTCAGCAGATCTCAAATTATTCCTGGAAAATCTCACCAGATCACACTTCAGGAGGATGCTTTGAATGAAGCAACAGTTCATCATCAGTCACATGCTGAGATTTTCCAGAACACTCAAAATTCGGGTAAAACTGTTGACAATCTTAATAAACACGAGAACGTATCTCATTCGGAATGGATAACCCCAGTCGAACTGCCTAGATTAATCCCTTGGTCAGAATACGAATCCAGAGCTCAAATTCCATTGTTAGCATATCCGCGGACAGCAGGATGGATTCGGTAGACACAACAAGTCACCGCAGTAGTATTAGCAGTACTGGTGTCGAAGACAAGGAACAGAACAAAGCTATAGACACGGCCGTAACTAGGGATGTGTTCAGCAAGCAACAAGTTACTAGCAATACAGTCGAACGCCGTCTTACTAGGGATGTGTTCAGCAAGCAACAAGTTACTAGCAATACAGTCGAACGCCGTCTTACTAGGAAAGAATCATTGATCACAGCATCTAACGTCTTGCGATCGATCCCTTGGGGAGAGTATGAGGACAAGCTGAATGTTGATGCGGAGCCAGTTGAGCCTGCGGAATTGATGAAGTCCAGCAGCAATCACCTACTGCAACAAGAGCTGCGGAAAGTAACCGGTTCTCGATTATCATCACAGGGTTCGACTGATTCGGCAGATGGCAGTTTTGCCAAAACTGGAAATGAAATATACGAAGAGAAACGTCAAGAATATGACATTACATACTCAACGGATATGCATGAAACTGGATACAATGTTAGAAGCAATGACTACACGGGTCACGCCAACGACAGCAACAACAACATACTGCCCATATCTGTTACACCAGAATCAAGCAGCGTAACGCAATTTGTAGCCGCACTGCCCCGGGTGGTCTCAAACGAAAAAGATGAAACGCCAAAGCAGAAGCAGAAGCAAGACGAAATTCACATGTCTAAGAATAAATTCAAAGCTTTGAAAAATGTTTTCGAGAAGCAAGATTTTGAGAACCATCCGAAGCCTACAGCCGGTTTTCTTGCCAAACGGGATAGTTTCAAATTCGGCGCAAGCCGTAGGCAGCCCACGGCCACGGTAAGTAGGGCTGAAAACGACAAGAATGGAGGGATGAGCATTGAAGTCGGTGCAAATGTTACGAGTCAACATGAAACAGGCGTCCATGTGTCACGTGACACTGATCACAGAGGAGTGGATGTAGACGTACAGTGGGACAAGAAGGCTACAGAAATAGACACGACAGAAAGAAGGGACAGCCAATGCACGGACACCTACAGCCAGGCTACAGATGGGGAACTTGTTGACACACCAGGTACACGGGAGACGATCAAGAAAAGTCAACAAACCAGCCTTGCCTATGATGTGCAAACTGGAGAGTTACTGCGACACTCACTTTCCAGAAATAGTAGTGTCAGAAGCAGCTCGTCGAGTCACTCTGTGAACACTGCCGAACGTTTGAGTTCTCATATTCAGCCAGTTAGTGACAATTTTTTCACTGATACAGAAGCTATTGGGAAGCCTCATACAAGAAGTTGGACTGCAACTGTTAACGGTTTCGATTTGGATAAAAATGTAGAACTTCCTCACGTTTCTGAAAACTCATCACTCACAAATACTTTTAGGGAGAACGACCGTTTGGAAATACCAACTGGCAGTTCAGAGAACACGTCATCAGAGCCGGATAAACAGACAGATCTTATTGATGCGTTTTTAAAATCCACTGTTGGATCCAAACATCTCGGACTTAATCAAACGCCTCTGAGTGAAATACAGGAGATTCGAAAACCAGCAGGACACACTGGATTAGACAAGAGCGGTCTTAGGGGTGGCCCAAGGAAAGGATCGTTTGGCCAGACTGAGGAATACAATAGTGATAGTCACCATGACGATGGAACTATTTCGTTTCAGAACGGCATTGGATCAGTGAACGTAAGGTCAGACCCGTATCCTAAGGCAACAGTTGATTATTCTGAGCCCAGCAGCTTTGACTCAACAAACAGCGAAAGACAACACAGTGACAACATGACAGCTGTTGTGGGAGAAACATCCTCGTTCAGCATTCATAAGAAGATCACCACACGCGAGGAATCTTTTGGTGTGCAATCGGAGACGTCCACCTCAGGTGAATCTGCCAGGGACAACACGTCCACACGTCACAGCCAGTCTGTAACACCAGATATGTACTTAATCGCGGACAAGAAAGGAGACTACTATGCCCTGCAAGAAGTGGATGATGTAGCTGATGAAGGCAGTGTTGTCACAGACAATGTTAATCTGCATCTTGTGGAGATGTCTAGAACCGACGGACACAGCAGAGCCATTTACGACCCAAGGGCAACAAACAATTATCACTACCCACAGGATGGAGATATTACCGACGTCTACATTGACAGTTCCGCTGTTGACAATGATAAGGCGAGAGAGCTTATCTCCGCATATTTAGACTCTCAAGAGTTGAATAGACAGCACAATAACACAGCCAGCGACGTACATACATACCAGGACCACTCGACAACACAGCAGCATTATTCACGGACGAATTACAATGAAGACGTGGCGCACAGACATGCCAATGTATCGGATGGAAACACCGGGAGGTCACACGCTGTCTATAACTCGGGGGCTCCTGAGACCTCGGGATTTGTATCATCGACAAATAACGGCTCCATAATCGTACAACAAAACGGCTACAGTAGCGCGGCCGGGTCTGCTATACATTCCAACTACGCCGACTCCAGGAGCTTACATAAACTCGTCCACCCATCAGCACGGTGACATAGCCAACAATTTCACGGAGAATTCTTACATGTCGAACAGCAGCCACTTTGGGCAACTGAATGCGAGCACTGGAGACAGAGACAGCTTCACCAGCTCATATAACCTGACCAGACTGAGTACGCCTCACATGCAGGGTTCATCGTCTGCTGTTGTTGATACAGCTTTCGGCACTCACATACCGATAAACCAGTCATCAGACAGTGCAAGCCACACCTTCAGCCAGTCTGGTGTCACCCCGTTCCAGACAACACCGCTGACCATTACAACCACTACGCAAGCTGTGGTTGGTGAACAGGTTGGCATGCGCATAAATTACCCGCCAAATGGAGCGTCGGATGCTTTCATCTCATCTTCCGACGAGGAGACCAACCAGAAACGCTACATTGTCAAAAATGTGCAGCAGAAAAGCTCCCTGAAGAAGTCTTCCAAATATGACCCGAGAAGTTTCAGCGACAGCAATTCTGACGTGTTCACGCCTGGCGGGACGGTAGCAACACAGTACAGCACGATTGGAACCAGCAGGGACATTCTCCAGTCACACGACTTCGATGCCAGACACACAAGGAGTTTCAATGGAAGCGATAGTTTTTCTCCAAGATCTGCGATAGACGAGCCAGCCTACAGGGTGTACCAGTCCCCGACTGTAAGCCACAGCTTGCCGAGGTCATCCAATGACCACAACAGCAGCTACACACAAGAGAACTCTTACATTTCGTCGAGACAAGATGAAAACAATTTATATAAAGTGCGCAATTTATCAACAAGCGTGCCGGATGGGCTACAGTTCACAGGAGAACAGAGAGGAAGGTCCGGTAAAAGAAGTCCGAGCTATGCCGACACAAAGAATGCGTTCAAGGGTGTGAGAAAACAGCATCACAGTCCTGAGAGGATTTTCAAAAATGCGAAACTTTCGTTAAGAAAAGATGATTATGACAACGACTACTACTCCGATGAAGAAGACGGTAATACGCTGTACCGAACCGTGACTAAAGTGTACCTCAATGAGAACAAGCCGAGGTCGAGATCTCAAAGCCCAGACACACGATACAAAGTTTCTTCGGTCCAATCTTCCTACGAGAAGAAGCAGGACCTAGATGAGACAGATTCGGGATATCAGGAGCAGCATCGAAGATACATTGTGGTCGGAACTTCTGATAATTCTGAAAACAGGCATGGAGTGAGTGCACATTCAAGTCCAAAACTGGACAGGAAGCTCTCGAAATCATTTGAAGAAGCCACCATCACTAGAACTGAGTTAGTGCAACCATCACGTCTCAACAACATACCCCCGTCTACCAAAACCCACAAAACCGTGATACAGTTGGAATCTGCAGAGAACACAACTAAAGACCGGGACAGCTCGCATGATATTGACTCTCAATACGTGATCAAACGAGCCAAATCTGTAGATGATATTCACAGAGAAAGTAGATCCACTTTGACCGCGAGCAGCCAGGATCGGGACATGTGGAGAACTGGCCAGCTCAGGAGTCATTCAAACAGCGAGGATGAAGAACTAGATCGCCAGCAGACGAGCGTCTACTCCACAACACCGAGACTTGTTAAAACCTTCCAACAGGAAGACGGTGAAAAGCTGTATGTAATCAACAGCACGGTCCCACGGGGACGCGATGGAGATCTGAACCATCCTGCTGGCTGGTACAAGTCCACAATAGACATCAACCAGAACCGCCCTGAGAAAGCCCAGTCAGTTGGCGACCTCCTTAGTCGCAGTCTCCACGAGGACAGGTTCGACTCCAACAATTACAGAACCGAAAAGTCGGTATATTTCGTCAGGGAAGCAGCGCCACAAACAAGCACCACCAGAACCTTCCGAGGAAATCACTCCGCAGAATTCGCCTACCCAGACTCCGGTACAGGCACAGAGGTGACCAGCTCAGATGGCGAAAACGAAGTTCGCCAAAAGTTTGAGCGCGTTGAAAGAATCTACGAGGTGAGGTCACAGCCTGATCTCCCCGAACACTTCCAATCCATGGAGGATCTGAGCAACGACTTGAGAGTTCTCCGCGGCAACATTCTCATCAAGAACCGCCTAAATGATACTGAACATGGCGTTGATGGTTTCGATGAAAACGTCAACTTGTTTGACAATAGCTTTCACCTGGGCAAGGACAACCCGTTGTTTTCCAGTGACCCAGATATTTTAGCTAGCCTACAGAGAGAAGAACAGGCTCTGGCCAGCCATGTCCACCAGGATATCACGTTTGAAACAGTGGATAAAATCGCTCACGAGTACAGGCAGGAGAAGCAGGGTGAGTACAGTCAAACCACTTCCTTTGTTGTGTATATATTTGTTGTTTGCTGAATTCTTTAGTGTTTGTTTTCTTTTCTTAAACGATGTTTCTATTGTCGCCTCTCTCTCTCTCCTTCTCTCTCTCTCTCCATCTCTCTCTCCTCTTTCTCTCATCTCTCTTCCAGCACTCATCCCTCTCCCTCTCTCTTTCTCTCACTCCTCTCTCGTTCATGTCTCCCTCCTCTCTTTTCCACCCCATTTCTTTCTCCTTCTCTCTCTCTGTTTCTCTCTCTTCTCTCTCTCTCTCTCTCTCTCTCTCTCTCTCTCTCTCTCTCTCTCTCTCTCTCTTCTCTCATCCACCTCTCTCTGTGTCTCTTTTTCCTTTTCTCGCCTCTGCTGCCATCTGTCTGCCTGCTGTTTTCTGTTTGCCTGTCTCTCAATGTGTGTGTGTAGTGTGTGTGTGTGTGTGTGTGTGTGTGTGTGTGTGTGTCTGTGTGTGTGTATGTGTGTCCCCGTCGTCCCGTCCCCGTCCTGATTCTCTGTATCACTTGTATTGCTTTCTGTGTGCTTTATTGTTCATTACACTTGCATTGGATAGATAATGAAAGATAATGGATTGACGACATCAAAGACATCGTACGGTCACACGGAATGACACTATCCAGTGCCACCCATCAGACGCTGGAACCTCAACTCTCCCCCCCCCCCCCCCACTACTGAAAAGTGAAAGACAATGAATATGAGGGTGAATGACATGGTAGAGTGTGGTCATATTTTCTATTCTTCGAGTTCTTGGCCCTCGGTACACATTGACAGTCAGGACCTCCTCAATCCACTCTATGGACATGACATTTTAATACAGTAGATCTTGCATATATATTATTCGATGCCTGGCGGTTTCAGCTTTCCAGAAACATTATTCTCTCTCTTCCGTTACTCCCCTAGCCGAATATAGTAAGTAAAGGATCAATTCCACGCACCCTAGCCTGTTGGACATGTGGTGCTGTGCTGCTATACCCCCCCCCCCTCCCATCCAACATTATATACGTGCTGCTATACCCCACACATACTGTACTGCTGGCTATTAGGGCCCCACACCATTATACAGTGCTGCTATACTCCCACACATATATAGTTGCCTGTTCTAACCCCCACACATATGTACTGCTGCTATACCCCCACACATATAGTGCTGCTATACCCCCACACATATGTACTGCTGCTATACCCCCACACATATATAATGCTGCTATACTCTCACACATATATAGTGCTGCTATACCCCCCACACATATATAGTGCTGCTATAACCCCCACACATATATAGTGCTGCTATAACGCCCACACATATGTACTGCTGCTATACCCCCACACATATATAATGCTGCTATACCCTCACACATATATAGTGCTGCTATACCCCCACACATTATAGTGCTGCTATAACACCCACGCATATATAGTGCTTCTATAATCCCCACTTTAGTCCTGATTTCATCATTTCTGATTTTCTCTCTTCTTGATACATTGAGAGTTCTTCTCAGGAATCTCATTTCTGTTGTAATTTTTCTTTTATCTTTTTCTGTCATTGTCCAGGTTTGGCATTGGTAGCATAGAGTTGGGAGGAAGATTGTATTGTAGAGTGCTGTTTTAATATCTATTGATACGTGTTTGTATTGGTGCCATTTGTCCAGTGAGTTTATTTGCCTTATTGCATCTGTTTTCGATCTCGTCTTGTGATTTGTCATTTGATGATATTGTACTTACTTACAGGGTAATTGAAACCCTTTACTTGTTTCGAGGGGGTGTTCTTTTATAAGAATATTTGTTGTTTTGTCTTCTTTGGTTATAGTCATTACCTCTGTTTTACGTATGCTAATTTTCATGTTATGTTCCTTACATACTTCATGTAGACTATTTGTGGGACTTGTAATTCTGCTTCTGATTTTGCAATTAGTGCTTGATCGTCCGCAAATATGAGTTCTTTAATTGTGTAATTTGTCGTTGGTTTTTCGTCTGTGTTCTGTTCGTCATGCGGTGTTGTTAAGGTCTCTGTTTGGCTGGTTTCTATACATATGTCGTCTGTTATGTTATGAACAAGAGTCCTCTTTGTACAGGACATAACCTTGTCCTACTCCGTATCTTATGGTGAAGGGTTCTGGGTGACCACCGTTTGCATTTACCGTGCATTCTCTGTTGTTATTATATCCGTCTCATGGTAATTTTTGTCAGTGGGTGCTCTGATCTGGAGTACTTTGCTTTCTTCTTCTTCTTCTTCTTCTTCTTCTTCTTCTTCTTCTTCTTCTTCTTCTTCTTCTTCTGCTGCTGCTGCTGCTGCTGCTGCTGTTACTGCTGCTGCTGTTACTACTGTTGTTGCTTTCTTTCTTTCTGTTTGTCTTTCTGCCTGTCTGTCTTTCTGTCTGTCTTTCTGTCTATCTTTCTTTCTTTCTTTCTTTCTTTCTTTCTTTCTTTCTTTCTTTCTTATCTTCACCCGTCCCTCCCCCCGCACCTTATGTTTTTACATCCATCTTCTGGCTGCAGCTGCTACTTCTCCTGCCCTGGCTATCAAACAACCAGGCACACCTCTCCCACAAGAAGTATAGCGGCACCCAGTAGCAATGTAAAGCCTTCATCCCCAGCACGTCGCCGTCCCTATGTACAACAATTAGCCACATTCCAGTCGCATGACGCTACGTTATTCTTATCATATTATTGCATTTAATTCCTTCGGCCGAGCCTTAGGACACGGAATTTGTGTGTTGCTGTATCACGTGTATGTGTGCTGATGCATACATTGTCGGCATTCCAGTGTTTGTTTCTTCACGTATTCATTTGTCTCTGCGGAGTGTCAGTTACCCTCAAGGACACACAGGAAAGGTCTGACGCCATGAGTGTATTCGTCGTCTGATACGAGGGGAAGTCAATAAGTAAGTCACAACTGGCTGTAGAAAACTAACTAAATATGATAACAACTTGAAACCAGTTTATTTTTATACATACATTGTCCCTTTATGTTTCAACATAATTTCCACCAACATGGGATGCACTTATCCCATCGTTTTATCAGTCCTCCCGAACCGGCTGCATAGAACTGCGTGCTCTGTTTTCTAAACCGCATTTTCACTTCACATTCAACTTCGGCATCATTCGCGAAATGTTTCCCGCCAAGGTGGGGTTTCAATGACTTAGCCTCTAGCGATTTCCACCTTTTTGGTCGCAGTTCTATGCAGCCGGTTTAGGAGGACTAATAAAACGATAGGATAAGTGCATCAATGTTGGTGGAAATAATGTTGAGAAATAAAGGGACAATGTATGTATAACAATAAACTGTTTCAAATTGTTATCATATTTAGTTATTTTTCTAGAGGCATTTGTGACTTACTGATTGACTTCCCCTCGTAGCTTATGCTATCAGAGATGTGTATGTTTTTTTAATGACAGTGCAATGTTTGAAAATATTGCCGGTCCAAGTTTTGTATTTACCTATTATGTTGCATGAACTTTACAGAGGGTGAATACAAAACTTTGACCGGCAATATTTTCAAACACAGCACAGTCATTAAAAATACACCCTATACTACTACTGCACTGTGTTAAATAGAACACAAAGAGGTCTTTTCTATGGCCGGGTAAAGATGTTTGTAGATTTCCAATTAAACCTTAATGAACTGGCGCCTGCGCAGAATAAGACTAGATTGGTCAGACAGAATCACCAATGTTGAGTTCGTGGAGATAGCTAAACGAAGTCAGGTGAAATAAGAAGTGAAGAAAAGATGCTACCGCTGGGTCGGACACACTCTGAGAACACTTGATGATAGTGTCAGTAGACAGGTCCTCTGTCTGTAGCCCACAGCTAAATAGGGAAGATCTAACAACACGGAGAAGAGATTTACACACAGACATGATCAATGAGGAGCGGCTGGCCGAGAGGCTAGAACGCCGGACTCTCATTAGGGAGGCCCGGGTTCGATCCCTCGGTAAGGTGTGGGATTTTTTTCTGTCAGGGGCAAAAAGAAAATCCTAACTTGCACAGTTCGCGGCGACTGCACTAGCCAGCGGCCTTAATTCCTCGGGATCAAAGACCCCTCTGCCATACACCGCAAGGTACTATATTGGCAGTAAATGACAGTTTGACAGATGATCAATCTGGGGAGTACATGGAGAGAGGTGAAAAAGATAGCACGGGATAGGACTCCTTGGAGCCGGCTAGTTGATGGACTATCCTCCTGTGGCGTTGGGGGGCGGGTAGGGTAACACACAGAAGAAGAATTCGCCGAAGCAGCAGTAGCAGAAACATCAGTAGAAGAAGACGACTATGTCGAGAAGAAGAAAAAGAAGACGAAGTAAGGAGGGGAGGAGAAGTGGTAGCAGCAGTGGTAGTAGCAGCAGCAGCAGCAGTAAGAAGAAGAAGAAGAAGAAGAAGAAGAAGAAACGGTCATGTTTGGCACTGGTAGTAGGGTGCTGGAAGAAATACATTATTCACGACATATCGCTGGACAAATACAGTGGCACATTATTACCAGCTAATGTATAAGTTGAAGGCCACGACAGTACAGCGACTAGCACGCTTGCCCGGCCACTCGGTGCTCATGTGGTCGAATCCCCACAGAGGCGTGGAATTTTTTGACTGACCTGATCCCACTAGTCGACCCGCCTAAAATGAGTACCATTAAACGTCTTGGGAAGTCAGATGGTGGTATTGTTGACATCGCCCTTTGAGTATTGATCGGTCACAAATATGAGACTAGTACCATATACCCAACACGGTACACAAGCTGGACAAGTTCCTGTGTATGTTTCTTCCATAGACCATTTTTGGTCACGTTATGAGAAGAATTACATTTGAGAACTTGGTGACAACTGGCAAGATCGAGGGGAAAAAACAATGGGGAAGGCAGAGAAGTAAATACATGGATGGCTTGGCCACTCGGCATGGTCGAGACAAGAACACTGAGCTAATCCACGACTCTGGTGATCGAGTGTGATGGCGAATCATGACCGCCTATGCTTACCGGCATGGCACATGATGAATAACCATAAGCTCTACTACCATCGGCTCTGAGGCAGAGGGGTTACAAACGCAATTCGTAATCCCGCATACCGTGTTCGAAACACAGTTGCAGGCGATTTGGCAGCAGACCGCCTTGCGTTGGTTTTCATACAATGGTATTTTTTCCGATCGTTCGGAAATCAATGGTATCACTACTGAACGTAAAGTTGCCCAGAAATCACAAATAGCCAAGAAATGAGGGGGTTGACTGCGACGTCCTGTAAAGGACACGCAATTAACTTTACTAACTATATACCCAGCTGCGTGAAACGGGGTTCATTAGTTTTACTTTTTAATTTAGAAGTTTGAAAATCAACAAAGGAGATGTAAATAAAACCTCATAGTTGTTCCGCTTTTAGGTGAGGGCCCTCGTCTAAACAGCTGGGTGGATTTGGTTCTATCCTTTGAATGTAATCATCTCCGGAATGTGACATGACGCATTAGGATGACCTTTTATGACTCCTCAGTTCTTGTATGTTACTAGGACGCACCTCCAGTCTCTTACATTCAAGGCGTGTTTAATATTCTCTGTTCTCTCTGGGTGAAAGACCTGTGTCGCGATAAACTGGTGAATAGGGCGCGGAACGTGCAGCCTTGCTGGTGAATACCGGCACCGTAGAAGCCGGTTATAATAAGTCTTTACGTTCGGTTGTTATGTGCGTATGTGCCACATACATTGGAAGAGTACTTACGATATGGGTAGCTGTGGTTGCTCAGTGCGCTGCCAGGCCCAGTGGTCATGTATTCGACTCCATTTCGAGGCGAATTTTTAAAATTGTCGTGGACTTCCAGGTCGACTCATCTAAAGAGGCAGCAGGCGTGAAATCGACCACATCACCCATGGAGAGCTGACTGATCTATACGAGCCCAGTATGCTTCATGGCAGTGCAAGAGGGATCCTTTACTGGACTGGACTCAGAGCGTACAGGAAAAGCCACACGAGCTTGTAATCAACTTGCTATTAGGAATAATCAGTAATAGAGCCACTTGTAAATTACAGGAACTTCAGAAGCGCGCATGGGAATGGGAGTGCTGTGATGTCGGTTCTTGACTTAACAAAACTCAGCTTAACTCAACTCAACCAGTACTTGGTCACGGAGGCCCACGGGTAGACCGAGAGAGGGCTAGAGAGGGGCGAATCTGGTGATTGAGGGGTGGAGCGCGCGGGCCGGGAGTTGTTCGATCCCCCCCCCCTTACGCTTTCGGTGCGTCTTTTCTGATTAGTATAAGAATCTGGAACACTTGATCGGATTGGTCTTTCGTTGATCATCTCTGGTCATCGAGGCACGAGCTGCTAGGCGGCGGTGTTTTTTTCGTGGGACTGTCTGGTCTCATGCGGTGTCCTAGCAGCTCTGAGGAGAGGGTCCTAGGGTCGGGCTCAAGCGAGCATGGTGAAGAGGTATAGGTATCTATGGGAAAGTTTGGCTGCGGTTGCTGTTGCTGCGGCATGCCAGTAGGTTATGAGAAGCGCTCTACTTTTACCCCTACAACAGACCGTCATCATATACGGGCTGCGCAGCAACATGCTGCTCCCTCCGTCGCGCATAGGAAATAAATAACTCCTGACTCTGAAACAAAGCGGCAAGCGCGACAAGCAATGAAGATCTAAGTCGAGGGGATATACTCCTGAAAAGAGGCGGACACTCAGAGTCGGGGACTAGGAAGCTTAGAGTTAAGTGTGTGTGAGATGTCGTGCGTCACGAACATAAGCTAGTAGAAGAGAGGGAGGGAAAGCTGCTTACAACCCAAAACAAACAAGAAGCATGAGAGCAGAACCGGGCTAGACACTGAGAGCTGACAGGGAGCAATATGACAGATCATGAGGATAACTCGCACTGAACTCTGAACACAGCACACCACATGAGAGCTTAGAGCAGTGGGGTACATAAGCTCAATGAACTCGACACTAGACAACTGAGGAGTCAGATGCATGACAGGTAATAAGAGTCCTGAACTCTGAACCCAAACACACATGAGTGCATTAGATGCGAGGGGCTGTGGGGGTGCGAGTAAATAAACTCCTGAACTCTGAACCACGCAATCAATGAGAGCTCAGATCAATGAGGTAAATAAACTCCTGAACTCTGAACACATAGACAACATGAGAGCTCAGATCATGAGGTAAATAAACTCCTGAACTCTGAACACACAGACAACATGAGAGCTTAGATCAATGAGGTAAATAAACTCCTGAACTCTGAACACACAGACAACATGAGAGCTCAGATCAATGAGGTAAATAACTCCTGAACTCTGAACACACAGACACATGAGAGCCTAGATCAATGAGGTAAATAAACTCCTGAACTCTGAACACACAGACAACATGAGAGCTAGATCAATGAGGTAAATAAACTCCTGAACTCTGAACACACAGACAACATGAGAGCTAGATCAATGAGGTAAATAAACTCCTGAACTCTGAACACACAGACAACATGAGAGCTTAGATCAATGAGGTAAATAAACTCCTGAACTCTGAACACAACAGACAACATGAGAGCCTAGATCAATGAGGTAAATAACTCCTGAACTCTGAACACACAGACAACATGAGAGCTTAGATCAATGAGGTAAATAAACTCCTGAACTCTGAACACACAGACAACATGAGAGCCTAGATCAATGAGGTAAATAAACTCCTGAACTCTGAACACACAGACAACATGAGAGCCTAGATCAATGAGGTAAATAAACTCCTGAACTCTGAACACACAGACAACATGAGAGCCTAGATCAATGAGGTAAATAAACTCCTGAACTCTGAACACACAGACAACATGAGAGCTTAGATCAATGAGGTAAATAAACTCCTGAACTCTGAACACACAGACAACATGAGAGCTTAGATCAATGAGGTAAATAAACTCCTGAACTCTGAACACACAGACAACATGAGAGCTCTAGATCAATGAGGTAAATAAACTCCTGAACTCTGAACACACAGACAACATGAGAGCTTAGATCAATGAGGTAAATAAACTCCTGAACTCTGAACACACAGACAACATGAGAGCTCAGATCAATGAGGTAAATAAACTCCTGAACTCTGAACACACAGACAACATGAGAGCCTAGATCAATGAGGTAAATAAACTCCTGAACTCTGAACACACAGACAACATGAGAGCTCTAGATCAATGAGGTAAATAAACTCCTGAACTCTGAACACACAGACAACATGAGAGCTCAGATCAATGAGGTAAATAAACTCCTGAACTCTGAACACACAGACAACCATGAGAGCTCAGATCAATGAGGTAAATAAACTCCTGAACTCTGAACACATAGACAACATGAGAGCCTAGATCAATGAGGTAAATAAACTCCTGAACTCTGAACACATAGACAACATGAGAGCTCAGATCAATGAGGTAAATAAACTCCTGAACTCTGAACACACAGACAACATGAGAGCTCAGATCAATGAGGTAAATAAACTCCTGAACTCTGAACACATAGACAACATGAGAGCCTAGATCAATGAGGTAAATAAACTCCTGAACTCTGAAAACACAGAACATGAGAGCTTAGATCAATGAGTAAATAAACTCCTGAACTCTGAACAACAGACAACATGAGAGCCTAGATCAATGAGGTAAATAAACTCTGAACTCTGAACCATAGACAACATGAGAGCTCAGATCAATGAGTAAATAAACTCCTAACTCTGAACACACAGACAACATGAGAGCTCAGATCAAGGAGGGTAACATAAACTCCTGAACTCTGAACACACAGACAACATGAGAGCCTAGATCAATGAGGTAAATAAACTCCTGAACTCTGAACACACAGCAACATGAGAGCTCAGATCAATGAGGTAAATAAACTCCTGAACTCTGAACACATAGACAACATGAGAGCTCAGATCAATGAGGTAAATAAACTCCTGAACTCTGAACACACAGACAACATGAGAGCTCAGATCAATGAGGTAAATAAACTCCTGAACTCTGAACACAAGACAACATGAGAGCCTAGATCAATGAGGTAAATAAACTCCTGAACTCTGAACACACAGACAACATGAGAGCTCAGATCAATGAGGTAAATAAACTCCTGAACTCTGAACACATAGACAACATGAGAGCTTAGATCAATGAGTTAAATAAACTCCTGAACTCTGAACACACAGACAACATGAGAGCTCAGATCAATGAGGTAAATAAACTCCTGAACTCTGAACACATAGACAACATGAGAGCTTAGATCAGTGAGTTAAATAAACTCCTGAACTCTGAACACACAGACAACATGAGAGCTCAGATCAATGAGGTAAATAAACTCCTGAACTCTGAACACATAGACAACATGAGAGCTTAGATCAAGGAGGTAACAAAATCTCGTGAACTCTGAACACACAGACAACATGAGAGCTTAGATCAATGAGGTAAACACATAGACAACATGAGAGCCTAGATCAAGGAGGTAAATAAACTCCTGAACTCTGAACACACAGACAAGTGGAAACGTCTTTCGTATACCAGAACCTGCTCTGTGGACTTCAAAGGCTATTTTAATTTTTGTATCTGCCACGTTAGTTAATAGATTCTTGTAAAGAAATTAAGGGCTTGCACTTATCGAATGAATCACATGACAATACTACGCTACGGTATTGCCTGATTGAAATCCTGAACGGCGGGGCCTAGTTTCTTGTGTGATAGACAGCAGGTTCAAGCTGATGTGCCTGGGTGATTCTGCTCCAATAACCCGATGCTTTCACTTTAGTGGTAATAAATGATTACATTGCGTACATGTAGGAGACGGGTTCAATATTTAATAGCTGACCTAAATTCGTTGAAGTGCCCCCCCCCCCCCCCCCGAATTTAAATAGAACTGCTTTATTATGCCGATTTTTCAACGCGTGTGTATGTGCGTGTGCGCGCGTGTGTGCGTGTGTGTGTGCATGTCTGTGTGTGTGTGTGTCTTCGCATTTATGGATACGTCAAACCAGCTGCATTTGCAAAATGGGCGAAAGAAATAGAATAATTATTGTTGTCTGGAATACTCGACCACACGCGCTAGACGTTTCTCCACCTAATACCTTCAGTGGTCAATAAAAGACAAAACGCAAAACACTGGTGTTTTAATTATCAGAAATAAGAGTTTACCCTGTTGAAAAATGTCGATATTAGAAATCGTTCAACATTAAACAGTGCCCCGTTATTCATTTAAAAATATCTCTATTAAAATAAACTCAACTAATTAACAGTGTCCCGTCATTCATTATAACATTAGTATTTCACACATTATTAGTATATTCACACGCGTGATCCGGGGCTTGTTTCCGGATCCGGTCAGGGATATGCACTACTGACGAGCTCAAACGAGGGCGAAACTCGAGTATAGTGCTTCCATGACGTGGATAGGCCTTAGGTTCGTGCCGGAATGCGATCGGCGTTGCCGGTGGTGGGTTGTGCTCAATATTTAAATTTCAAATCCCGAAACAACCAAATAATCAATTTTATCATTGCTCACTGGATTTAGGAGGCCTGGTGTTCCTTGCCAGTGAGAAGTCCTGAACGTTCGGGTCCACATCGATTGACGGACGTCAGTCGCGGCGATTGGGCAATCTTGAGCATAGCCTACGATGGGTAGCGTTGTGGTATTCCGGTGTGATAATTTGGCGTGTCCAGTGTGTGCTGCGTGGTTACACACCCGCTTCACACGCGTGATCCGGGGCTTGTTTCCGGATCCGGTCAGGGATATGCACTACTGACGAGCTCAAACGAGGGCGAAACTCGAGTATAGTGCTTCCATGACGTGGATAGGCCTTAGGTTCGTGCCGGAATGCGATCGGCGTTGCCGGTGGTGGGTTGTGCTCAATATTTAAATTTCAAATCCCGAAACAACCAAATAATCAACATTAGTATTATAAAACACTCAAAAATAAACAGTGTCCTGTCGTTCTTTATAAAGTCAATATTATAAAAACGCCCAACAATAAACTGTGTCTCGTCATTCATTTAAAAATCTATAATTAAAACAGACTCAACAATAAACAGCGTCACGTCATTCAATCTCGACACTGCATAGCTGTTACAGGTTTCATAGCAAACAAATAATTGTAGTTGTGTCGTTGCGTGGTTTCATTGCAACATCAACAACATCAACATCAACAATATAATCACCAACAACAGCACGACCAAGTTACCCTCCGCTCTAACTCTGAGAGGCCAGCTTCGTCATGTATGTCTATATAAAGGCCACTTCCTGCAGACAGATTCCACCCATAGTCATAGCCACTATTTACGAGGGGATAGGTTTTTGCCACTCTAACAATGTTGCTATGGTGGCCTCTGGCGTGACTCTTTGCGATTTACAAATGCTTTGGGATTTTTAATGTACTCAACTTGGTCATGTGACCCCCAGTCTTTCGCCCTTATCCCAAAAGGTTATTTATCTGATATCACTACCCAACAAGAGGAACAAGGAGTGATGTATTACGAGGGGGGGGGGGGGGCTTGAATTTGTGATGAACTTATTCTGACAAAGTAAAGAACAAATGTATTATTTTTCAATGTAGTCACCACTGCATTCAATGCAAGTCCTCCATCCCGATAACGTGCTTGGATTTCTGTAGAAAAACATTCTGTTGGTCGTGTGTGTAACCACTCATGCACCACCTGCTGTAACTCTTCATCGGACCGACATAGTCTTTCCTCCCAATGACTCTTTGAGTTGTCCAAACATGTAGAAATCACTATAGGCTAGGTCTGACGAGTACGGGGCATGTGGTACACACAGACAGTGGGGGTCATTGTCAAACAACGGATAACAGAACGCTGCTCCTCTTTGGTGCATGTCAAAAGTTGGGCGGCCATCTTTACACGATCATTATGACGTCACCATGTTCGTCTGCCCCACGTGATGTCACGTGCTTAATGCTAACGACATCCTTACCAGTAATATTGACCAGCTACAAGAAAATTTATATCACACTTTTAAAGTTTTCATTTGAAGCTCCCCTCGTAGAAACTAATGGTTCTTGTAAAAATCCCAATGGCTTATTGGGATCGAACCAGGGAACGTCTGAACGAAGCAAGCGCTGAAACCACTCGACCAAGTCTGCTCTACTCACCTCAGATACCCGCTGACTATCAACGCCAGCAACTCTCACACTCCACTCCTATTTGCTGCACTTCTATTGACGTGCATGCACGGCATCACACTCTGCAGACACCAACAACACTGTCACTCCACTTCTAGTTATTGTGTTCTATTGATGTTCTCACTTAGCACTTTCCCCTACAATCACTAACAACACAGTCACCCCACGTCTAGTTGTTGTACTTCTATTGACGTTCTCATCCCTACAATCACCAACAGCACTCACACGCCACTGTTATGTGTTAACTCCTTTTGGTGTTTTCCTGTTGTCCCCTCCCTACAAACATCAACAACACAGATGTCACTCATCCTGCTGTTGTTGTTGCTGCTTCATCATCATCATCATCATCATCACCATCATCATCATCAGCATCATCATCATCATCATCATCATCTTCCTTCTTCCTCTTCTTCTTCTTCTTCTTCTTCTTCTTCTTCTTCTTCTTCTTCTTCTTCTTCTTCTTCTTCTTCCTCTCCTCCCCCTCTGTCTCCCATCTTCTTCTTCTTCTTCTTCTTCTTCTTCTTCTTCTTCCTCTTCTTCTTCTTCTTCTTCTTCTTCTTCTTCTTCTTCTTCTTCTTCTTCTTCTTCTTCTTCTTCTTCTTCTTCTTCGTTCATCTTTCGAGGGAAGTATGTGACATAATTATGCACCTCAAAGACGAGTATGCTACACTTAAGAATACTTGTGTGTAACGCCGGTTTCCCTGGCCTAGGGGTTAGCGACATTCTCCGTAATCCTGTATATCCACGTGAGGAACGTAACTTGCGCGAGAATCGGTAGCGGTTCTCGCCGCGTTGGTGACTTACGGGGTATGTGAGCCGGCCGCTCAGAAAGCAATGACAAATTATTTAGCGTAATCTTGCCAAGAAATCAATCAACTGAAAGATGCTGATTTTGACAGCGATGTCCTGTAAAGGATTTGCGAACAATATATATATATATAATTATGTATCATTCAAAGTAGCGACCCCTATCTACCCGTCGGTACGTTTTCTGTCCTAACAATTTTGCCAGCGCACCACCCGAATGCATTCTCCTACAACTTAATTGGCATTGTCTCATCACCCCCCCCCCCCCTCTTCTATACACACCAAGCCTCGAATTACGACACCAGGATTTCACTAATTTATCTGAGGACACAATTATTTTAACATTTCCTGCCATGAAACAGATTGAGAAAGTCCGCGTTTTGACGCACAAGTTGTGCTTCAGCAACCATCGCCTACACTTCCTCTGAACTATTCTGGCATGTATCTACCTACACATACCATCTGAAAAGTGGAGAGTGGGTTTGTAACGACCCACTGCATGTATAACTGGATCTTGGGAATATATAGTTAATAAAAATGACGGGGAAAGGGTAAGAGAAGGGGTCACTTGAAATGTAAAAATACTACGCATGAAATCCCTCGGAAAGGTTCTGTAGATATGCTCCGTTGAATTTCTGTGGTATTCGTTTCGTAATGTAAAGCGTCTTTTTATTTCTAAAGCATGAAAGAAACATATAAAGTGTGTTAATGTGCAGGGGTTTGCGAGTCAGGAATTTTGGGGTCATGTCCAATTGGTAAAGGGGTCAAACGACAGAGAGGAATGGCTAGGTAGGAAAGAGAAACATTGCATAATTTCATATCTGTCACAATGGTTGTACTACCGTTGTTGTATGATTTCATAATTAACAATCGTATGTACTACTGTTGTTAGATGATTTCATTGCTAACATACGGTTGTACTACTGTTATTTTAAAATTTCATGGTTAACAATTGGTTGTACTACTGTTATTACAAAATTTCATTGTCAACAATCGGTGGTACTACTGCTATGACTAAATGTCATTGTTAACAATCGGTTTAACTACTGTTGTTACATAATTTCATTGTTATCAATTCGTTTTACTATTCCCCCTGCATGATTTTACTGCTAACAAGCGGCTGTACTACTGTTGTTGCACGATTTCATTGCTAACAAACGGTTGTACTACTGTTGTTGCATGAATTCATTGATTTTATTGCTGGGGAAAAAATCGGTTACACTATTAATGCTTGATTTCATTGCTAATTTAAAGTTGTACTAAAACTTTTGCATGATTTCATTGCTAACAGATAGTTGCACTCTAATATTGTTGCATGCTTTCATAGCTAAGAAAACGGCTTTATTACTGCTGTTTTATCAGACTTTACTAAGAAACCGGTTTTACTAAAACTGTTGCACGATTTCAACACTCCTTGCTATCGTGCAGTAAGTAGTAGTGCAGCTGTGTGAATATGTTATATTTTCTGACTGCAGCTGTACTTACTGTTACAATCGTATTCACTGTTGCACTCATAGTTACTGTTAAAAGTTAGTTGCATATTCTTTAGATAATAGGGAAACAAAATTCGCTTACACTCAGGAAATAAATGACCGTAGACCCCGAGGTAGACCAAGAAGACGGTGGAGAGATAATACATATACAGACCTACAAGCACTTGGAATCAACGACTGGCAAGAGAGGGTCCACCAGAGAGACGAATGGAGACGGATTGTATCTGCAACAAAGAACCTCAATGGCTCGGAACGCTGAAGAAGAAGAAGAAGAAGAAGAAGAAGAAGAAGAAGAAGAAGAAGAAGAAGAAGAAGAAGAAGAAGAAGAAGAAGAAGAAGAAGAAGTCATTAGGTGACTGCAACATCGAACTTTATATTCCCGTTCTTCACGTGGCGCTAGGTGTCTCATGCACATGCGCAGCGCATAAACAAAATGGCGACTGTACTTACGGAGTGTACAACCAAAGAGCAACGTGCTGTTGTGCGTTTTTATGTAGGCAAAAGGACTGCCTGCAAAGGACATTCATAAGGAAATGCTTCCTGTTTATGCCTAATCGTACTGTGAAGTTTTATCGATGCTTCATGATGCGATTCGAAGAAAACGTCCGAGACTGCTGACTAGAGGAGTGTTGCTTCTTCATGACAATGCCAGACCACATACGGCTCGATTAACGCAGGAGAAAATTTACCAACTAAGGTGGGAAGTTCTGGAACATACACCTTACAGCCCCGACCTATCCCCCAGCGATTTCCACCTTTTTGGTCCACTGAAAACCCACCTTGGCGGGAAACATTTCGCGAATGACACCGAAGTTGAATGTGAAGTGAAAACGTGGTTCAGAAAACAGAGCACGCAGTTCTATGCAACAGGTTTGGGAGGACTGATAAAACGATGGGATAAGAGCATAAATGTTGGTGGAGATTGTGTTGAGAAATAAAGGGACAATGTATGTATAAAAATAAACTGGTTTCAAGTTGTTATCATATTTAGTTATTTTTCTACAGCCATTTCTGGCTTACTTATTGACTTCCCCTCGTATTTCGCACCCATTTCTGTTTGTTATAATACGTTCAGACTATTTTTTAAGCAAATGTTTTGTAAGATAAAACCTTCAAAAACTGATGGCGCGTGTATACACGAATTTCCATTTTAACAGAAAATGTTCGTCTTAAACCTTCATGCGTATTATCCATCCATCCATCATGTGCCATGCCGGTAAGCGTGGGCGGTCATGTTCTGCCATCTCACTCGATCACCAGTGTCGTGGATCAGCTCCGTGTTTCTGTCTCGACCATGCCACAAGGCCAAGCCATCCAGGTACTTGCTTCTAGGTCTTCCCCTTGGTCTGTTCCCCTAGATCTTGCCAGTTGTCACCAAGTTCTCCAAATCATTTCTTCTCATAACATGCCCAAAAAATTTTGACTGTCTACGTCTAATGTCTCTAATCAGTTTACGATCTTCATTTGTTTCTTGAAGGACTTGTTCATTGGTCTTTCTGGCTGTCCATGATATTCTTTGCATTTTCCCCAGAAACCACATTTCTACAGCAATCAGATGTTTTTCAGCTTGACTGCTCATTGTCCAAGCTTCACATCCATATAAAAGTATAGGTTCTATGTAGCATCTCAACACTCTTATACAGGTGTGCATACTGTACATTCAATTTTTTAAAGTAACCCATAACTTCTCAAGGATGTTTAATGGGTGTCCTATTTTGACTAGGTGCACATTTGAGTGACCCGTAGAGGTTATTTTAAAATGTAAAGGTAATAAAATTATGTATAATAATTGTCTAAAAACAAACAACTATTTTGCAAATGAGTCTGCGACTCCCCCCCCCCCCCCCCCCCCCCCCCCAATTCCCCCCGTGACTTTTGCGATATACTAATTTGAGAAGCCTTGTTTATCCATGTTTTGAAGTTAGTAGCACTGCCTTTTCTTAACATATTATGTTCTTTTTCTTGTGTCTTTTACTTATGCCGTTAGGCGACGTGGGGTAATTGAAGTTCCAGCTCCTGTGACTACTGCCTTCCTTCCAATTTCTTCCGTGAATCGTAAGCAGTGTTATTCTAGGATCAAGTAGAATAATCCCTATCCGTTTGCTAGACCTGTCATAGGTTCCTCACCTACTTAACTATTTTTATATTTGCTACAACCACTAACATATTATTACTATCTGCTTAAATATATTGCAGTAGTTTAGCTGTTCTATTAGTGCAGTCGACTGTTGTTCACATTTCTCGCACTTTAGCACATAAAGGTAGATAATAGAAGGGCTCTAACATTCAGCACGAAACAGGTTCTCCTGGGGGTAAACTAAGCCACGCCTATTTGTGGGCCTTGTTCAATACCTTTATGTTTGGTTAGTTTAAAAATAGCAATTAAATGATAATTTTAGATAACTGACATTCACAGCATGAAAATATATGATGTTGTTGAGGAATTTAATGGAAATAATTACCACACTAATTTACGAAGAATAAAATTATGGGTTATCAAAAAGCTACAATTATGACGGAGTGACACTTTCAAACAATTTTACACCTATCTCCCGGCTTAAGAATTTTACATCTATCTCTGTCTCAGACTCTCTTTCTCTCTCTAATCTCATCTCATCTCATCTCTCTCTCTCTCTCTCTCTTTCTCTCTATCTCTCTCTCTCTCTCTCTCTCTCTCTCTCTCTCTCTCTCTCTCTCTCTCTCTCTCTCTCTCTCTTAGTCAGTGTGTTTTCTTTTTATTATGAATGTAAAATGCATCATAATAGATCGCATTTAAATTGATGTGCGAAAAATGAGTGGTTGGAGGGGTCAAATATAAGACGGACCTGCGTGTCAAATGTGTGACCCTTTGAATATACAATAGTTTGTTCGTTCTTTCTCTCCTCTCTCTCTCTCTCTCTCTCTCGCACACACACACACACACACACACACAAACTCACTTTATCTTGCGCGCGATGTCTCTCTTTATCTCTCTATCTCTCTCTTCGTCTCCCTCTATAGGTATTTTTCTCCCTCTCTCGCCCTCTCTTCCACCCCACCCCTAATTTCTCCTCTCTCTCTCTCTCTCTCTCTCTCTCTCTCTCTCTCTCTCTCTCGCTCTCTCTCTCTCTCATTGTCTCTATTTCTTTCCCCATCCCTATTTCTCTGTCTGTCTGTCTGTCTGTCTGTCTGTCTGTCTGTCTGTCTGTCTCTCTCTCTCTCTCTCTCTCTCTCTCTCTCTCTCTCTCTCTCTCTCTCTCTCCCCCCTCGCTATATTTCTATATTTCTTTGCCCCCTCTCACTATTTATTTCCGTCTCCAATTCCCCCCCCCCCTCTTTCTCTATTTCTCTATCTCTCCCTCTCTCTTTCTCTCTCATAGCTCTATTTATTCACCCCCCCTCTCACTATTTATTTCCCTCTCCATCTCACTGTCTTTATTTCTCTCTCCCCTTTATCTCTCCATTTCTCTCTCTCCTCTCTCTCTATATTTCTTTCGCTCTCCCCGTCTCTCCCTCTCTCTATTTCTCTCTCTCTCTCTCTCTCTCTCTCTCTCTCTCTCTCTCTCTCTCTCTCTCTCTCTCTCTCTCTCTCTCTCTCTCTCTCTATCCAGCAGATGCTCTATATATTTGATTATTGAATTGAAGCCTACCATTCTACCCGAAGCATGCCTGTCTTCATCATACTTTGTGAGTCCGTTATAGTCACCATATGCGTGTGCTATTTGTCCTCCAGCCAGCGGAATTCTGCCGTGACTTCCTCCACCTCCATTCTCAGACTAGATGGTGTGGTAGTGTGGTATTATACGCCAGGCTCTCCTGCAGCAAACACTGTCCACCAGCCTTCGAGATAAACCTCTCAGGCACTTTTATCGTCTCTTAGCACAAAGCCATCCGTGTAGATCAGGGGTGGGCAAACTACGACCCGCGGGCCGCATGCGGCCCGGCAACTGATGTTATGCGGCCCTCTAGGGCATTGAGAAATAAAAAATATTTTACTTCGTTTTTCAGTTATTTTGTTGAATTTTACAGACTTTCATGTTCCGTTATGATTGTTTAAAATTTTTTGATAAAATGTATTTCTAGTTCCTATTTTTGTAAACAGTCCGTAACCTTCGTAGCGTAATGCTAAAATGCGAATTTATCGATTTTAATATAGAGAAATATTTATCGACATATAAAAATTTAATAAAGATGATTTTATGAAAAACAGATATTTCTCCGGTGAATACAATGATTTATTGTGCATGAAAATATTAAATTAAATGTTTTTTTTGTTGTTGTTGTTGTTGTTGTTTTTTTTTTGCTGTTATAAATTATTTCCACATTTACAATGTTAAAATTAATTTATTTGTTGTAGTAGTCTTGAAGCAATGGCAAACTACTGAGCATAATCTTGCCAAGAAATCAACAATCAGCTGAAAGATGCTGATGTTGACAGCGATGTCCTGTAAAGGATATGCGAAAAAAAGTAGTCTTGATAGATTTCTGAAATTTATTCTGAGTTTAATCCTTGTTTTCCTAATATTTTATTTTCACACACAGCCGGAAGTAGGTTTTGTTTCATTTCCTTTTTAAAGCTTTCTAAAATTCTAACTGTTAGAATTTTATTAAAACAATGAGTGTCACTAAAAAAAAAGAAGTTAGATTGAAGATGAATGCCGTGTATTTAATGCTGAGGGGACAACTACGTACTGTTTTATAAAAGTTGGCAGCAAATCAGTTTGCTTGTTATGTCATGGGTCAGTGGCTGTCTTCAAGGAATACCATTTAAAAAGACATTACCAAACAAAACATTCCAATTTCGGATACAATTTAACAACCGAAAAGAGGGAAAGGAAATGCCTTGAGTTGGTGAACAATTTGGAGAAACAGCGAACTTTTCAGTAAACAGTCTTCAATTCAAGATGCTGCAACAGAAGCTAGTCTTGTGCTGTCACGCAGAATTGTAAAACAGAACAAGCCATTTTCTGATGGCAAGTTCATCAAGGAATATTTGCTAGATGCAGCAAACATTATGTGTCCAGAACCAATAAAAACAAATTTGACAACATTACTTTATTAAGGAGAACTGTGGTCAGACGTGTTAACAAGATAAGTGACAATTTGATGCATAAACTTCAAGATGCAAGTTAAACAATTTTTGTGGTACTCTCTTGCTTTGGATGAGAGCACCGATGTACATGATACTGCTTAATTATTGATATTTATATGTGTAATAAACACTTCTTTTAAACTCAATGAAGAATTACTGAGTGTTAAGTCACTCAAAGACACAACCACAGGCCATGATGTATTCAATGCTGTTACTAACTGTATTGAAAAAAAACTGGGTTGGTTTGGAACAAGATGGCAAGTGTTACAACTGACGGAGCTCCTGTTTTGACTGGAAAAAATTGCAAAGTTGATAAGTGATAAGATTAAAGCAGAATATCCTGACCACAAATTATTACCACCCTCACTGTGTGATCCATCAAGAAAGTCTGTGTAAAACTGTTTTGAATGTCAAGCTTGTTATTGACCCAGTTGACAGTGTCATCAACCTCATCAGATCAAGAAGACTTAATCATAGACAGTTCAGGGCATTACTTGACGATTTGGAAACTGAACATTCCGATGTCCTGTACCACACCAGTGTTCGATGGCTGAGTCTCGGCAAGGTGTAGAGGCGAGTGTGGAACCTCAGAGAAGAAATAGTGATGTTCCTAGAGATGAAGGGCATTGAATGTGACTTTAATACTAATATTGTCAATAAAGAGTGGAAGTTAGACTTTATGTTTGCCATTGAAATTATGGAAAAGTTAAATGAACTGAATGTCAAGCTTCAGGGCAATGGTGTGTTTGCACATGAATTATATATACATGTAAAATCATTTCAGGCGAAACTCTCACTGTTCTCCACACAAGCAAGTGAAAAAAGGTTTTGTCACTTCCCGTTGCTGAAACAAGAAACCATTTCTGGTGAAATGACTGAAAAGTACGAAGCCCAATTAAATGCATTGATTGAAGAATTTGGATGGAGATTCCAAGATTTCAAGAACTTAGAGCCACAGCTCAATATTCTCAGTTCCCCTTTTAGTGCAGAAGCTGATACAGCCACATAGGACATACAGTTGGAGCTACTTGACCTACAAGCAGATCATGACCTGAAAGAGAAATTCAAGTCAGATGGTTTGCTGAATTTCTATGGGTCTTTATCAGAAGAATCATTTCCCAACTTGAAAAACTTTGCAACTAAACTTTTATCATTGTTTGGATCAACATACATTTGCGAACAAGCATTTTCTTGCTTGAAGATCAACAAATTTAAGAATAGGTCTTTATTGTCGGACTGCAACTTGCATGCTGTCATGCGAATTTCAACAAGTAAACTTGCTCCAGATTTCAAGAATATTGTCAAAAAGTGCAAGCAGTTACATACATCTCATTAGAAATCGATAATTGTAGTGACAATGTAGTAGGTTTGTGTCTAAATTAAAGCCATTGATAGATAATTAAAAAAAATTACTATAATAAAACATTGTAACATCTTGTTAAGAAATTAGTAAAGGTTTTTGCCCATATTGTAAACTATAATGTATAAGTGTATAAGTAAAATAAAATTGCAATAATTAGTTATTTATACTGTTTATAATATTTAAAATATTTCATAATTACTTATTGTGATAGGTTGCTGTAAACAACGTATACATAATATATATATATGGGGGGGGGGGGGGCAATAGCTTTACATTTGTCAATGTGGGCCCTACACACGAAAAGTGTGCCCACCCCTGGTGTAGATGATGACATGGCTTGGTCGCCAACTGTCCTGGATCAGTTGTTGCACCTCCCATTCAGTGCATCCTGCCGGCTTCAGTAGTCTAAACGTGTGGATGGTATCAATGACATGCCACCTGGTGGTATGGACACGGGATTTATAGCTTTTAATTTAGTGTTTTTAATTACATTTAATAATAATTTTTTTTTTGCGCTCGTTCGTTTTGAACTCATGCGTAGTCCATACACGCTACTTTTAGTATTGTTGGACTGAATTTTGCGTGTGGATTAGCTTTCCCTGTTAACAGTGTGCCGGTCTCCTGGCGAAGAATTAACGACTTTGTTATCCCGTATATCCACGTGAGGGACACAGCTTCGCGAGATTCGGCAGCGGGTCGCTTCGTGTTGGTTACTTACGGGGTATGTGAGCCGGTCGCTCAAAAAACAATCGCAAACTACTGAGCATAATCTTGCCAAGAACATAAACAGCGCTGGTGTTGATTTCAACGTCCTGTAAGGAATATGCAACTTAAAAAATAAAAAATAACAGTGTCCCTCGCGATCAATCGAACCCACTCCGACTTCATGGATACTTGCAATTTGCGTCCCCAAGTCAAAGACGATAGGTCAACATTTTAGTCCAACTGTCCGACTGTTGACTTCAACGTCCTGTAAGGAATATGCAACCTAAAAAAAAAATAAGTGTCCCTCGCGATCAATGGAACCCACTCCGACTTCATGGGTACTTGCAATTTGCGTCCCCAAGTCAAAGACATTAGGTCAACATTTTAGTCCAACTGTCCAGTATAGGGGTTGACCCCCCCCCCCCACCCCCACCTCGGCATCAGCTCCCGGACATTTAAGAACAAGCGTTCTTATCTATTCGGCCATGCTGACTTCCTAATAACTATATAGCAAATGCTAGTTATCTTCCTCTTCTTCCTTCCTTCATTTTTTCTTCGAATATAAATCGGCCAGCCAGCGAGACAGACAGACAGACAGACAGACAGACAGACAGACAGACAGACAGACAGGCAGGCAGGCAGGCAGGCAGGCAGACAGATATACAGACACAGAGGCTAGTGACAGCTAGATAAACTGGCAGAGAGGCAGGTCAGTTGGTAGAAGGGCAGGCAAGAGGAGAGTCCATCAGGCAATCAGACAGGCATTGGCCATATACAGACAGACAGTTAGGCAACTACATAGTAGACAAACAGATAAGTAAACAAGGGGAAGGGTACAGACAGACAACTAGGCAAACAGACAGATAAAGAAAAAGAGAAGTCACTTACAGACAGACATATAAGCCTATATACAGACAAACAAAGAGACCTGCAGACAGACGTGCAGGCAGAAACACAGTCTAATAAAGACAAACAGAAGTCAGTTACAGACAGACATATAAGTCTATATACAGACAAACAAAGAGACCTGCAGACAGACGTGCAGGCAGAAACACAGACAGTCTAATAAAGACAAACAGAAGCCAGTTACAGACAGACATATAAGCCTATATACAGACAAACAAAGAGACCTGCAGACAGACGTGCAGGCAGAAACACAGACAGTCTAATAAAGACAAAGAGAAGTCAGTTGCAGACAGACATATAAGCCAATATACAGACAAACAAAGAGACCTGCAGACAGACGTGCAGGCAGAAACACAGACAGTCTAATAAAGACAAACAGAAGCCAGTTACAGACAGACATATAAGCCTATATACAGACAAACAAAGAGACCTGCAGACAGACGTGCAGGCAGAAACACAGACAGTCTAATAAAGACAAACAGAAGTCAGTTACAGACAGACATATAAGCCTATATACAGACAAACAAAGAGACCTGCAGACACACGTGCAGGCAGAAACACAGACAGTCTAATAAAGACAAACAGAAGCCAGTTACAGACAGACATATAAGCCTATATACAGACAAACAAAGAGACCTGCAGACAGACGTGCAGGCTGAAACACAGACAGTCTAATAAAGACAAACAGAAGCCAGTCACAGACAGACATATAAGCCTATATACAGACAAACAAAGAGACCTGCAGACAGACGTGCAGGCAGAAACACAGACAGTCTAATAAAGACAAACAGAAGCCAGTTACAGACAGACATATAAGCATATATACAGACAAACAAAGAGACCTGCAGACAGACGTGCAGGCAGAAACACAGACAGTCTAATAAAGACAAACAGAAGCCAGTTACAGACAGACATATAAGCCTATATACAGACAAACAAAGAGACCTGCAGACAGACGTGCAGGCAGAAACACAGACAGTCTAATAAAGACAAACAGAAGCCAGTTACAGACAGACATATAAGTCTATATACAGACAAACAAAGAGACCTGCAGACAGACGTGCAGGCAGAAACACAGACAGTCTAATAAAGACAAACAGAAGCCAGTTACAGACAGACATATAAGTCTATATACAGACAAACAAAGAGACCTGCAGACAGACGTGCAGGCAGAAACACAGACAGTCTAATAAAGACAAAGAGAAGTCAGTTGCAGACAGACATATAAGCCTATATACAGACAAACAAAGAGACCTAAAGACAGACGTGCAGGCAGAAACACAGACAGTCTAATAAAGACAAACATAAGCCAGTTACAGACAGACATATAAGCCTATATACAGACAAACAAAGAGACCTGCAGACAGACGTGCAGGCAGAAACACAGACAGTCTAATAAAGACAAAGAGAAGCCAGTTACAGACATATATAAGCCTATATACAGACAAACAAAGAGACCTGCAGACAGACGTGCAGGCAGAAACACAGACAGTCTAATAAAGACAAACAGAAGTCAGTTACAGACAGACATATAAGCCTATATACAGACAAACAAAGAGACCTGCAGACAGACGTGCAGGCAGAAACACAGACAGTCCAATAAAGACAAAGAGAAGTCAGTTACAGACAGACATATAAGTATACATACAGACAAACAAATAGACCTGCGGACAGATGTGCAGTCAGAAAATCAGACAGACAGAGGCCCTCCTAAATTGACGTTGGACAAACACAGACAGGTGGTTTTTTGTGTGTGTAAAACTGCATAGGGGTTTGCGGGGAGATACGGACTTCTGTTGCTGGCATGTAGAATGTGAGCAGTCAAAGCTAAAACAAATGTTGATCTTCCTCCTTGCCAGCAAATGTACATCTGTGCACCTGTACCATCAGGGAAACTCCGGTGTACACCGGGACACCTGCCTTAACCGTCATCACGTGCCTTGTCAACTGCGTTGGGAGTTCCGTGTATCTCTAGAAATTTTAGTCCCCAGTGTTGTAGGTAAATTGTATTGGTGATAGCCCTCCCTGATGGTAGTTCCAGTTGTATTGGGGTTAACATTCCTCTCGCGTAAACTAGGCAGACCGAGAGAGGGATCATGATGCATTGGCAACACATGGTCTCTATAATTCAGTTCTGGCTTTGTGCTATAGAGAGGTATAACTCCATCCCTATTCCCGCCATGGGATGTATTTATTATGCGTTTTTTGTGTGAAGCACAATGTAGCAAACTATTGTTTGTCGCGACGGCAAGGTGCCAGTGTCGGTCCTCCAAGCAGCGTCTCAATCCGTCCAGTATCCCTGGAAATGAAAAGACTTACGAGTTGGCAAAGACTGGGGGAAACCTCGATCAATCCTGTCTGCATTAGACCTGTAGGGAGGCAAGAACACTACTAAAACAACCTGTTCAGTCATTTTGGAGGAAACAAATAAAAACTACTGGTCAGAACACGAAGGCATAAACGAGCTTAGTAGAAATTCACATACCAAAATTTTCAGACTCAGAACATGACATTTGGACACGGAGCACATCTCTACCGAATGAGGCTCGCTGACTCTGCCTCTTGCAAATGTGGAGTACTCAGGCAAACCCCTAAAACATGTCCCGTGAGGCTGCTCTGACTTGGCTGAACAGAGGGGGGAAATCTGGCCAACTGAAGCGACTCTTCGAGAAAAATTCTGGGGAAACGGTGGAAACCTTAGGCGAACAATCGTGTTTGTGATCCATGTTTGAACAGAAGTAACAAACATTGATTGTAGAAGAAGAGGAAGAAGAAGAGGTCCGTCCAGCATCATTTCTCTCCAATTCCAATTCCAATTTTTCAACAACAACAAAATCCAAATTCGGTCTCGTCTAACCTGCCTCCTCAGCTTTGGTTATTGTTGAGATCCGTGGTTTTATGTGGGTATTTTTACCCTGTTTCTTGTCTTGTGCGCTCTTACGAGTAAGTCCTATCTCGGATTGGTTGTGTAAGCGTTTGTGTTTGTGACGTCAGCTCGGGGGTTGGTCGGCGGCTGTCTTTTGTGCCCGTCTCCTCTGGTGGTTTCTTTTGATAGTGAAGTTCCTGGCTCGTCTGGCTTGACTGGTTGCAATCCTTATAAGGACTTTCTATTTGGTATTTTTGCCCCCTTTTTTGTGTATTGCCTGTAGAAGCTTTACTATGTTGTTTTCCTCCTTGCGCCTTTTTTTTCTTTCGCGTTCAAGTTCTTGCTGTCTTTCGATTGTCTCCTCTGTGGTCAGCCATGGGATGCTCTTTTCGGCATCTATGTAGTACTCGAGATCGGCCTCACTGACATAGTGTATCTCAGGGTATTCTATCGGTTTCCCCCTGAGTTTCTTGGGCTTCTTCTTTTCTTTTTCTTCCCATTGCCTTCTGAATTCTTCGCGCCTGAGTCCCTCTGTAATTTCCTCTCTCTTTTCCGCTTCTATGCACTTCTCCAAATTCCTCCAAGGTAGGTTCCCCGGGCCACTCCATGCCATCGTCAGGGTACTCATCTTGGTTTTCTTCAGAAGTCTGGCGGGATATTGATTTCCCCTTGAGTTTCTCGGACGTCGTGGTTGGGCTGCTGTCTTTATCTTGCGGTTTCGGTTCGGTCTTTTGTTGGGTTTCGCCTTGCTGCTTGTCTGTGTTCTCCTGCATGGCTTCTGTTGGTTTGTTTCGGATTAATTCCATTTCAGCTTTCAGCAGCTCTCTCTCCGCTTTAATGGTGCGCAGCATTTCTTCGTTTTCCTTCTTCATCTCGGCCATATGTTCCACTTCTTGCTTGATGTTTTGCTGGATCTCCTTTATTTCAGCAAGCAGCTTTTCATTGTCGCTGGTCGGTGCCGGTGTTTGAAGTAGCTTGAATTGTTTTTCTTTCCAACTCATCAATCTGGCTTTGTAGTTGTGCTCTTTCAGCTTGCGAGATGCACGTGGCTGTCTCGCACCTCCGCATTGCTTCCTTATATGGTGTCTCTGTGGTAATGGCGAGCTTTAAGACGTCTCTGTGTCTTTGGAGGTACGAACAGCCCAAGTATCTTGCTCCATGCTTGCCCAGGCAGTTGGCGCACTTTCTTTTGTTGTTGAGTGCTTGGAAGTCCGTGTCCAGCTTGGCCAGCAGGCACTCCTTGAAGGCGTGGTGATCGGCGCAGTACCGGCAAATTTCCGTCTTACTGCGATATGCTGCTCTGCTGTGGCCGGCCCTCTGGCATCTGGAACATTGAGTAGTCCTTGGTATGAATCCTTCAGGTTGTTGTATTTTCTTGTCATCGATACCTGGCGTGGTATCTCGCTGCCTTCAGTCGTCACCACCGCCAGCGTGGTAGGGATCTTTGAGTACGTCAGGATCCGCTCCGCCTTCAAGATTCGGATGATGCTTCGTAATTTGTTCGTTTGACAGCTCCACTTGAATACGCTTGACAACCCATCTGACCGTTTCTGAGTCGGTGTTTCCGACTCTCGTGTCTTTCTTCTCCTTCTCAGCTGTGTTGGCTCTTGTCTGTGGTGGGTTGTCGTCGATCATCCTCGTGGTGGCTTCAGTAGTAACTGTAGTTTCAGGTTCTTTGTTGCAGCTCACAATTCTCTCAGTCTGCCCCTACCTCTTATACTCACGGCGTTTTCCAGTGCCTTTCTTGACAGTCTTGTGTCGTGGCACAGAAGGGAGTCAACACACGAATTGATCCATGACGTCTGAGATCGCAATTTGTGGAGAAGCATGATCACCCACGCCAGCCGGCAAGGCACTGGATGATGATGATGATGATGATGATGATGATGATGATGACGTCGACGACGTCAATGTACACCAGGCATTCCCATGCGTGCTCAGTCCCCCGATGCAGCAACCATCCCACAGTTCACTGCTCACTGTTGCCAGGAGGAGTTGATGATGATATCTCCTCTTTCCCACGAAGGCGGCGTTATCGTGCTTGATGTTCAGCAAAGGACTTGCTGCAAGATGATAGTGTCCTAGGACCGTGCCACAGAGTGGGTGGGATCTGTCTGTTCTACTGGATAGATCAAATCCCCTTACGTTACCCGGGATTATAACCCGGATCTCTTGCTTGAGAGGCTGGTATACTAATCCCCGCCGCTTACAGGATTTTAATTTTTCAGTCAAATCCGATAGCATGTATTGGAGACGGAGAGGCTCCGTGACCAAGGGGTGAAGCCGCCCATCTCGCGCTGCGAAGGTTCTGTGTTCCATTCCGGACTTCGTTATTTGATTCACGAGTTCACTAGTGCAGTTTCCACGGAGACTCCTGGGGGTTGTCGCTGGAGCTACGTAGTTCGTGCTTTGTGCGATGCTTTCGGCAGGCCACTATGCGGAAAGAGACCGAGCCATACGGGATAAAACCCGGTGCAATAAAGGCGATCCTGTTTGCCTTCTAAAACTGGCCACCCCCACCCTCAACCGCCCTTTAAAAATAAATGCATATTGTTTGTGCTCGCTCGCTTTTAACTCGAGCGTAGTACATACACGCTACTTCTAGTAGCACTGAACTGAATGTTTCTGTTTTGTGGTCTAGCTTTCACTATTATCAGTGCCCCTCGTTATCTCGCGAACCCACTCCGACTTCAGAGGTAATGGTAATTTACGTCCGAAGTCAAGGACAAAAATGCATATAAGAATGTAGTTTTGTGTGTATTTCGGTTGAAAGGATTCATTCATTACACTGCTTCATTATATGCAGAACTTGTTTCTGCCCCTGCGCCAGGCGAGACACATGGACGTGTATCACACAATATAGTACACATCATATACAGAAATGTCAGTTGTTGAGGCACTCTTCGGGCCTTCGATTAACATGAGAGGTAAATTGTCGGTCATTGATAGACACTCATAGAAGTGAAAGAAAGAAGCAGATATAAGAGAACACACTGACGTCCTACCAAGGCCACTGCACAGTTAGCGTCATACCTTTGCACGTAATATTTACTGGCCGACACTCAGGACTCTGAGGACAGGCCAGACGGACGCATAATCAGACTGCTGCTGGCATCATTAGTATTGGGACTCTTCGCTAGCTGTTCAAGATGAGGACGGAGCACGTATGGGAATGTCCAGAGTGCAGTTACTTACTGTCACAGCGCAACCCACACTTTTAGACAATGTTTCTAAGTGTACACCTCTTCCACCCACTTACCCAGCTTCCAAGCCACCCTGTAACACAGCAATACCCCCACAAAGCCTGCCGGTCGGGTATTTTAGCTTGTAACCCCAAACACGGCCTTCTAGTATTCCGATCCTTAATTTAGAAGCAGTACATGTTGGTTGACACGCATGTGTTCTCTCCTTTGTGTCTGTATAATGTATATCTACGTAGCTTTCAGCAAATTAGGCGCACCATTGCTGCAGTGGGCGCAGGAATATGCGTCTGTAGCCACAAGTAAGCCAACAGCGACTGCTGTAGCCTGGGTAGGTACATATTCGAGGCTGTCGTTGGTGACCCCGCAGGTCCTGTGGCTACACGGCAGATGCTGACGAATAGATCGGATTGCGTAGAATGTCCTCCTGTAGTTTAACATGACAACACCCACACAGAAACACGCTGTTAACTGATTCACTGCCAAACAGAAACACGCTGTTAACAGATTCACTGCCAAACAGAAACACGCTGTTAACTGATTCACTGCCAAACAAGAAGTAGATTTGCATCAAATAAATACAGATGGCAGAAAACGAGGCGTAAGGGTGTGCCACGGTTATGACTTAAAAGTTGTTAACATGGGAGCAGGTATGTTGTATTATAACGCAAGGACAACATATCGCTGATACATAAGCCCATGGCAGATTCGGGAAGTCGCTTAAGACGATTAATCATCCCATGGCATATTTAATAAGTTCAGAAAGACGTCCTACAGAAAATTACATCGGTACAGCGGTTTGCACTCTCTTCTACGAGGATAACAACGTGTCCCTGTGCAGGTGCCGGCTGTGGGTCTGTGATATGGTGGAGTCATGACATGTTGTATGTCTGGATGCACGGAGATGTCTGATGCGGTGGAGTCATCACATGTTGTATGTCTGGATGCACGGAGATGTCTGATGTGGTGGAGTCATCACATGTTGTATGTCTGGATGCACGGAGATGTCTGATGTGGTGGAGTCATCACATGTTGTATGTCTGGATGCATGGAGATGTCTGATGTGGTGGAGTCATCACATGTTGTATGTCTGGATGCATGGAGATGTCTGATGTGGTGGAGTCATCACATGTTGTATGTCTGGATGCACGGAGATGTCTGATGTGGTGGAGTCATCACATGTTGTATGTCTGGATGCATGGAGATGTCTGATGTGGTGGAGTCATCACATGTTGTATGTCTGGATGCACGGAGATGTCTGATGTGGTGGAGTCATCACATGTTGTATGTCTGGATGCACGGAGATGTCTGATGTGGTGGAGTCATCACATGTTGTATGTCTGGATGCACGGAGATGTCTGATGTGGTGGAGTCATCACATGTTGTATGTCTGGATGCACGGAGATGTCTGATGTGGTGGAGTCATCACATGTTGTATGTCTGGATGCATGGAGATGTCTGATGTGGTGGAGTCATCACATGTTGTATGTCTGGATGCATAGAGATGTGTGATGTGGTGGAGTCATCACATGTTGTATGTCTGGATGCATGGAGATGTGTGATGTGGTGGAGTCATCACATGTTGTATGTCTGGATGCATGGAGATGTCTGATGTGGTGGAGTCATCACATGTTGTATGTCTGGATGCACGGAGATGTCTGATGTGGTGGAGTCATCACATGTTGTATGTCTGGATGCACGGAGATGTCTGATGTGGTGGAGTCATCACATGTTGTATGGCTGGATGCATGGAGATGTCTGATGTGGTGGAGTCATCACATGTTGTATGGCTGGATGCATGGAGATGTCTGATGTGGTGGAGTCATCACATGTTGTATGTCTGGATGCATGGAGATGTCTGATGTGGTGGAGTCATCATATGTTGTATGTATGGATGCATGGAGATGTCTGATGTGGTGGAGTCATCATATGTTGTATGTCTGGATGCACGGAGATGTCTGATGTGGTGGAGTCATCACATGTTGTATGTCTGGATGCACGGAGATGTCTGATGTGGTGGAGTCATCACGTGTTGTATGTTTGGATGCATGGAGATGTCTGATGTGGTGGAGTCATCACATGTTGTATGTCTGGATGCATGGAGATGTCTGATGTGGTGGAGTCATCACATGTTGTATGTCTGGATGCATGGAGATGTCTGATGTGGTGGAGTCATCACATGTTGTATGTCTGGATGCATGGAGATGTCTGATGTGGTGGAGTCATCACATGTTGTATGTCTGGATGCACGGAGAAGTCTGATGTGGTGGAGTCATCACATGTTGTATGTCTGGATGCACGGAGATGTCTGATGTGGTGGAGTCATCACATGTTGTCGTCGTGATTGGTGGTCAGTCTTTCCCCCTGTAGACGAGCGATGAGCGCAGGAGTCGGACCCTCTCCGACCGCGCCGATGACATTATAAGCGGTGCACCCTATCAACCACATTAAAGCGTCCGCCTGTATACTGTCTTCTACTAGAATTTTAACTTTCCACTTTCGTCTGAGAGAATTTTGACTTTCTAAACCTTTTTATTTTTGGAGAATGTTAACTCTACAGATTGTATTTGCAGCAAAGAACCTCAATGGCTCGGAATGCTGAAGAAGAAGAAGAAGTTAACTCTACACTATCCCCTAATCCCCTAAGGGAATGTGGACTTTGAGCTATCTATTGAGCTAAATTTTGCACTATCATTTAAGAGAATGAAAACACACACTCACACACACACACGTGTGTGTGTGTGTGTGTGTGTGTGTGTGTGCGTGCGCGCGCGTGCGATCGATTACTCAGTGGAAGAATACAATTGTTTTCGTTTAACCTTGATGGTCTGAGTATACTCCAAGACTGCCCACGCCTCTGTGTGCTCGCTGGTATCTCTGTTTCCCCTGTCTCAAGATAAATAGATGTATTTCTACCAGAATAGCGCCTGTATATCCTAAAAGAGATCCTGTACAGGGAGTAGATCACAGCACACACCAGACAATAGACAGAAACGGAAATTAATAGACACTATATATATATATATATTTGTGTGTGTGATGTGTCCACAGGTATGTGATCTATCTAGGTAGAGATGACACCTTTCTGTGTGTGTCTAAGGTGGGTGATCGATCTAGGTAGGGATGGCACCTTTCTGTGTGTGTGTCTGTCTACATGTGGGTGATCGATCTAGGTAGAGATGGCACCTTTCTGTGTGTGTGTGTGTCTACAGGTGTATAATCTATCTAGGTAGGGATGACACCTTTCTGTGTGTGTGTGTGTGTGTGTGTGTCTACATGTGGGTGACCTATCTAGGTAGGGATGGCACCTTTCTGTGTGTGCGCGTGTGTGTGTGTGTCTACAGGTGTATAATCTATCTAGGTAGGGATGACACCTTTCTGTGTGTATGTGTGTGTGTGTGTGTCTACATGTGGGTGACCTATCTAGGTAGGATGGCACCTTTCTGTGTGTGTGCGTGTGTGTGTGTGTCTACAGGTGTATAATCTATCTAGGTAGGGATGACACCTTTCTCTGTGTGTGTGTGTGTGTGTGTGTGTGTGTGTGTGTGTGTGTGTCTACATGTGGGTGACCTATCTAGGTAGGGATGGCACCTTTCTGTGTGTGTGTGTGTGTGTGTGTGTGTCTACATGTGGGTGACCTATCTAGGTAGGGATGGCACCTTTCTGTGTGTGTGTGTGTGTCTACAGGTGTATAATCTATCTAGGTAGGGATGGCACCTTTCTGTGTGTGTGTGTGTCTACAGGTGTATAATCTATCTAGGTAGGGATGGCACCTTTCTGTGTGTGTGTGTGTCTACAGGTGTATAATCTATCTAGGTAGGGATGGCACCTTTCTGTGTGTGTGTGTGTCTACAGGTGTATAATCTATCTAGGTAGGGATGGCACCTTTCTGTATGTGTGTGTGTGTGTGTGTGTGTGTCTACATGTGGGTGACCTATCTAGGTAGGGATGGCACCTTTCTGTGTGTGTGTGTGTGTCTACAGGTGTATAATCTATCTAGGTAGGGATGACACCTTTCTGTGTGTGTGTGTGTGTGTGTGTGTCTACATGTGGGTGACCTATCTAGGTAGGGATGGCACCTTTCTGTGTGTGCGCGTGTGTGTGTGTGTCTACAGGTGTATAATCTATCTAGGTAGGTATGACACCTTTCTGTGTGTATGTGTGTGTGTGTGTGTGTCTACATGTGGGTGATCTATCTAGGTAGGGATGACACCTTTCTGTGTGTGCGCGTGTGTGTGTGTGTCTACAGGTGTATAATCTATCTAGGTAGGTATGACACCTTTCTGTGTGTATGTGTGTGTGTGTGTGTGTGTGTCTACATGTGGGTGATCTATCTAGGTAGGTATGACACCTTTCTGTGTGTATGTGTGCGCGCGTGTGTGTGTGCGCGCGTGTGTGTGTGTCTACAGGCGTATAATCTATCTAGGTAGGTATGACACCTTTCTGTGTGTATGTGTGTGTGTGTGTGTGTGTGTGTCTACATGTGGGTGATCTATCTAGGTAGGGATGACACCTTTCTGTGTGTGTCTACAGTTGAGTGATCTATCTAGGTAGGGATGACACCTCTCTATGTCTACAAGTGGGTGATGGATCTAGGTAGGGACGACACCTTTCTGTGTCTACGTGTGTATTATCTATCTAGGTAGGGATGACACCTTTCTGTGTGTGTGTGTACAGGTGTATAATCTATCTAGGTAGGTATGACACCTTTCTGTGTGTGTGTGTGTGTGTGTCTACATATGGTTGATCTATCTAGGTAGGGATGACACCTTACTGTGTGTCTACTTGGCCGAGAGTTTAAGTATACACTAGCTTGTACAAATAATTGGGGGGGGGGGGGGGGGGGGGGGGGTTAGGTAGGGATGAAATTTAAGCGTTAGAAATACAAAGAACAAATGATCCTACCATCAGCGGAATGTATTAACCACTACAATGATAACAAGACAATGTAGACCATTGTAAAGAAAGATAGCTGTCGACAATTTCCTGTCGAGGGTTTAAGCAATACACCACAAGAACAAATATTTCTACATAGGGGATCACTTGTGTAAGCTGTAATACTAATAATGTGAAGTCACTCAGTGAATAGCTGTTAATGTACAGGCAGAAATGGCAGTATTATATCGCCGTTGATATAGAGAAAACATCACTGGAAGCCTTGGGGTGTGGTTTAATAGAAGAAAGCTGAACATTGGACAGCCACAATGAGTATTCTGGACATTTTGAGGAAGGCTAAGTTACAAAGAGAACTTATCACAAAATCAGAAAGAGACAGTCTTCATCTTTTGGCCACATTATGAGATGACAAAAACTGAAACATGTAGTGACAACCGGGAAGACTTGTGGAAAGAGAGCTCGAGGAAAACCGCGAGAAAAAGTTCTGGACATTCTTGTATCATGGCACGGAAGGGGGTCAACACATAAATTGATCCATGCCGTCAGAGATCGCAATTTGTGGACAAGCACGCCAGACGGCAAGGCACTTGATCACATTTGAAATCATCATCATGTGTCATTCGGATACGTGTGGGTGGTCATGTTTCGCCATCTCACACGATCACCAGAGTCGCGGACCAGCTTTGTGTTCTTGTCTCAACCACACCACGTGGCCAAGCCATCCAGGTATTTACTTTTCTGCCTTCCCTTTGTTCTCTTCCCCTCAATCTTGCCAGTTGTCAGCAAGTTCTCCAATTTACATTTGAATTAGCAGGATTATTAGGCCTATGCCGGTCTCTCTGGCCGAGGAGTTACAACACTTTCTCCGTAATCCCGTTTATCACGCAGAGTCTCGTAGCGGGCGAGAGCTGGAGGCGGTTCGACCCCCGCTGGTGGCTTGCGGGATAACTGAGCCGACCGCTCAGAAAGCAATGGCAAACTACTGAGCGTAATCTTGCCAAGAAATCAACAGACAGCTGAAAGATGCTGCTGTTGACAGCGATGTCCTGTAAAGGATATGCGAATTTAAAAAAAAAAATTAGGCCTATACTTTAGCACAATTGTCATCATCATCATCATCATCATCATCATCATCATCATCAACATCATGTGGCAGATGCTCTGCAGAACGGCGCTCTCCTCACGGCGCGGCCAGAAGCCTCTCGACCCCCGGCCAGCTCCCCGGCCTCAATTCACTCTCATGCCCCAGGTGTCTGCCATGTCCTGTATCCATCTTCATGCTAGCCATGCCTCTTCTTCCAGGAATACAAGCCTTCCATCGCTGTCCTTTCGAACCTACCTTGACGTTTAGTATGGCCAAAGAATTTCAGTTACCGAGACATGATACTGCTCTTAAGTCAGTTTTCTTTGAATTTTCAGGTGTTGAAGAATCTAAGTGTTTCAGTTCTTCATGGTACACGAAATTCTAAGAATTGTTCTGTAACATTTGAGCCTAAAACACAAATGTTGCTGTCTATGTAGGAGATACCATTATATATATAGGTTATCTGTGACAGATGTTACGTGTTAGAGATATTATTGTATGTAGTTTCTTTGTGGCAGAGTTCTGAGTAGATTGTGTGTGTGTGTGTGTTTGTGTGTGTGTGGTGGGGGGGGGGGGAAGAGGGGGTGCCATTGTATGTAGGTTCTTTGTGGCAGATGTTCCGTGTGGATTATGTGAGATATATCATTGTATGTAGGTTCTTTGTGACATGTTCCGTGTGGATTATATGGGACATGCCATTGTATGTAGGTTCTTTGTGGCAGATGTTGTGGGTGGATTCTGTGAGAGACACCATTGTATGTAGCTTCTCTGTTGGGGACGTCGTTCTGTGCGGGCTCTATGTGTGGGGGATTCTGGTTGTGTGGATTCTCTGTGTGAGATGCTCATTTTGTATGTATCCACCAAATAACAGCGGCCTTGACACGGTTGACCTAGAATGTCCCAAGTGCGATTGAAGATGGCGGCTAGCAAAGATTGTGTAGTGTCTCCTTGAGCACATTCTTCCATCAATCTCTAGTCCAGAAACTACATTCCAAAGTTGTACTGGATATATTTAGATAAACGGAAGCCTGTGTTAGGGAACGAAACGAGCTAAATCGTCTATTGTTTTGTGTTTTAAACCTTCTATTGTTCTGTTTCAAACCTTCTATTGTTTGTGTCCTCTAAAGACATTGTTTTGCTTCTATGTCCTTCATGTCGACAAGAACTCTAACAGAAATGCATGTATGCCTCTCTCTCTCTCTCTCTCTCTCTCTCTCTCTCTCTCTCTCTCTCTCTCTCTCTCTCTCTCTCTATCGTTGTGTGTATGTGTGTACGCACGTGTGTGCATTATAATAATATTATCCAACTCCAGAACTGAGATATGCAGGCAAGTGCTACACAATTACAAGAGCTGGGGTCACCATGGCCGAATCAATAAGTGCGGTGGCTCTTAACATCCCAGTTTGTTGATGCCGAGGTAGCGGATTCAGCAGGCCAATTGGACTAAAATGTTGACTTCTCGTCCTTGACATGGGAATGTTAATTACAAGTACTACAGAAGTCGGAACGGGTTCACTTGATGGCGAGGGACACCGGTAACAGGGAAAGCTAATCAGCAAGCAGAAATGAGTCCGGTGCACCAAATGTAGTTGCACGTGTAAGGACTACGCTTGAGTTGAAAGCGAGCGAACGAAAGGGAAAAAAATACGTGACTAATTTCACCCTACACCGGTTAACTTTTTGTGCCAGTCATGCAAAGACCAACAGATTAAATAGTTTGGCCACCTCACAAGATGGATTGTGCCTGAATCCCCTGCAGATGGCAAGTCTGTGGATTGTGCCTGCATCCCCTGCAGATGGCAAGTCTGTGGATCGTGCCTGCATCCCCTGTAGATGTCAAGTCTGTGGATCGTGCCTGCATCCCCTGCAGATGTCAAGTCTGTGGATCGTGCCTGCATCCCCTACAGATGGCAAGTCTGTGGATTGTGCCTGCATCCCCTGCAGATGTCAAGTCTGTGGATCGTGCCTGCATCCCCTGCAGATGTCAAGTCTGTGGATCGTGCCTGCATCCCCTGCAGGTGTCAAGTCTGTGGATCGTGCCTGCATACCCTGCAGATGTCAAGTCTGTGGATCGTGCCTGCATCCCCTGCAGGTGTCCAGTCTGTGGATCGTGCCTGCATCCCCTGCAGGTGTCCAGTCTGTGGATCGTGCCTGCATCCCCTGCAGGTGTCCAGTCTGTGGATCGTGCCCGCATCCCCTGCAGGTGTCCAGTCTGTGGATCGTGCCTGCATCCCCTGCAGGTGTCCAGTCTGTGGATCGTGCCCGCATCCCCTGCAGGTGTCAAGTCTGTGGATCGTGCCTGCATCCCCTGCAGGTGTCCAGTCTGTGCATCGTGCCTGCATCCCCTGCAGGTGTCCAGTCTGTGGATCGTGCCTGCATCCCCTGCAGGTGTCCAGTCTGTGGATCGTGCCCGCATCCCCTGCAGATGTCAAGTCTGTGGATCGTGCCCATGTTATTGCTGCCCTTTAGAGAAATGTCGACCCGCTCCGCGGCGAAGGCAGTTCGTAATCCCGCGTACCGTGTTCGAAACACAGAGTGGAGGACTTTGACGCCATTGAAACCACATCGTTGTCAAGAATGAGAGACTTTGGATTAAGAATTGGCACGGCCAGACATGAGAGGGTCAACCAGAAAAGGAGAGGCCTCGTAAAAAAATGTCAATTACAGCGACAAAATGAGTGTTGAAGTACTAAATAGAACCTATACTTTTATACGCATGTGAAACGTGGACAATGAGCAGACAAGATGAAAAACATATAATGGCAGTGGAAATATTGTTTCTGAAGAAAATGCAAGAATATCATGAACAGACAGGAAAACAAATGAGAAAGACCTACAGGATGCAAATAAAAATTGTAAACGGATTAGAAAAATTAACACCCAAAGCTGATCCACAACTCTGGTGATCATGTGAGATGGCGAAACATAAGCGACAACACTTATCGACATGGCACATGATGATGATAAAATATTTCAATGTATTGACTCGAATACAACAACGGCTTGCATATAAGGAGTTAAAGTGTGACCGTGTTTACATAACCTCCTGTGTAGGCTCAGTGTAGTTACGTCTATCTTGTAAGGTGTCCGACATTCCTCGCGCACCCAGTAGCTGTCAGCTACAGACAAACCGAGAGATTAAGTTAACAAACCTGAATGGACATATCCACGTTTGATGAATACAAACACGTAGACAACATAAAAACTATGTTGACGACAAAAATGAAAACAATCGATGTCTTTGTGTTGATTTTTCCCTTCCATTTATAAGCTTGATTTGTTTGCTTCGTTTCTTTTCTTCGTTCCCGCAGTTGGATTGTCCCTAACATTTCCTCCCTTAAGTGTCCTTAACCCTTCACAAACTTGGGACTTTAGTTTGTGTCTAGCGTTTTGTTCCGTTTTTTCCTGGCTAGAATTTGTAAGTACGCCATCTCTCTCTATATATCCTCATCAGAGTTCCATGATTAACCGGCCTCCCATTTTACCAGGGTCTCGAGGTAATGTAATGCCTAGCACGCGTGCTTGCCGGCTTCATTGTTTTGTGTTCGAACCTCTATTCAGAAGTATTGTTAATTATTTAAATTGTCCGGGGCTCCTGGGTCGACCCAGCTTAAGATGAGTACCATGAAATGTCCTGAAATGTTAAGCAGTTCTCGTGACATTGACCTCGGCGTCCATGTTGTGCTGACTGGTATATAGGTATGTGGGGCCAGCATCATATTCACAACACATTTCACCACGTGTAAAATGGGCAGTTATGTTTTTTTTAAATTATTATTATTATTATGCTAGGAGCGCTTGGTGCCCCAAGAGCCGTACTGTCCGCAAACATATGTCAATTCAGAATCCACTCTTGAGTCGATAGGCAAGTTTATTAAACGCTACACAGTGACGTTAGAAATCAAAACAAACGCTACACTATAGAGATAGAAATCAAAGCAAACGCTACACTGTGACGACAGATATCAAAACAAACGCTACTCTGTGACGAAGATATCAAAACAAACGCTACACTGTAGCGACATAAATCACAACAAACGCTACACTGTGCCGACAGATATCAAAACAAACGCTACACAGTGACGACAGATATCAAAACAAACGCTACACTGTAGCGACATAAATCAAAACAAATGTTACTCTGTGACGACATATATCAAAACAAACGCTACACTGTAGTGACATAAATCAAAACAAATGTTACTCTGTGACGACAGATATCAAAACAAACGCTACACTGTAGCGACATAAATCAAAACAAATGTTACTCTGTGACGACATATATCAAAACAAACGCTACACTGTAGTTACATAAATCAAAACAAATGTTACTCTGTGACGACAGATATCAAAACAAACGCTACACTGTAGCGACATAAATCAAAACAAACGCTACACGGTGACGATAGAAATCAAAACAAACGCTACACTGTGACGACAGATATCAAAACAAATATATAATCAAATTTATTATTTTTCTTCTTTATTTCTCCCTTCATTTACCCCAGTGAAGTGTTGGAATGGAAAGGGGGGGGGGGGGATCTTTTATGCACTCTTTCTAAAGCTCTTTGTAAATTGGTTTTCATTTCTCGAAGGTTGTTCTTGATACCATCGAATCATCGTTTACTCGGTCTGCCCCTGGCGCTATTTTTATCATATTTCTTCAATGTGGTTCTTCGTGCAGATAGTACCAGTGCATTCTTGTTTGAGATGGCCAAACCACTTAATCTATTGTTCTTTAATGAAGTGCATGACTGATTTCAAATCTAGTGGTCTTCTAATTTCCTCATTCCTGATTCTATCTCCCACGGCTGCTCCTGCAAGGCACCCCATCTCTGTTGTTATGACTACATTGTTGGGTTTAGTAAGCTGAGCTATCGCTTCCTCTGCTTCTGCTTTGCACCTCCGAGAAGAGGACAGGCCCTAAACCAGCTCACGCCATGTCCTTTGTAGTCTTGCTCATGATTAATTGCATTGTGCAGCTAAAGTCTTCTACCTGATTAGGTAGTCAGTCTCTCCCGACCCTCCTTTGGTTGACTCTTACGACATGCATGGTAGGTTACCGTGTTTTTATTCTTTCGGAATTACGGAGTACTGTCACCACAGCGAGCGAAGGGAGAATGAAGAGTAGAAGACAACGGATTGGAGAGAGAAGGCGGCGGAGATATAGGACTGGTACCCTTAGTGTTGGAACTCTCTGCCGTTTACTGAAGATGGGGACAGAGTGCGGTTGGGAGTGTCCTGAGTGCTGTGATGTCGGTTCGTGACTCAGCTCAACTGAACTTATTCGTTGCTTATCCTATGGGAAACGGTACCACACGGACGAAATTCAGCTATACGTAATCTCTAACCTGGTTGGGTGAACTATATATTGACGTCTGTGAATAATATATATATGCTACTGGCGCTGTGATAAGTCCGTCAAAGAAAATAGTCCGGGATAGTTTTCGAGGAACCGCCTGGAACTTGCGTTCTTGCCTGCTCAAAGACAGTCAGTCTGGTTTTGCCGGTGTCATCCAACTCCATGACGGCGCCATAATTTCCACAGCGGTAGCAGTAGTTTGGGGCACTGAACACCGTCAGTAAATTCCTATTGTGCCACCAGTTGTACCCATCCATGACCATCTGGTGGGCCCTGGCTACCAGAGATAGTCCGTTTGTGTGGTTGAAAGCTTCTGAAACATCCTCTCCAAAACCGAATCCAGCGCCTCGAGGCGACAAAGCCCAGCCGTCTCGGTCTTCGGGATCCGACCACAGGAGGTCGCAGATTGGACCCTCGTGTGGTACTTCCTGAATGCGGTCCAACACTCTAATGTGGTCGAGAGAGTCGATGGAAGGGGACAGTCCGCCATGCAGGCAGAACACGGCGTCATTAACCAGTGCTGTCAGGGGCAGGTAATCGAACAGGTCGGTGAAGTACTTCCAGACGTTTGGGTTGCCGTACTTGCGAAGACATTCGTCGTAGAAGCCGTAGACTTGGGTGCTCATTCTGCATTCGTGGTTGCCACGCAAGATGGTGATTCTGTCTCTGTAGCGAATCTGAGGACATTGTACAGATCAGTGAGTGGGGGAAGTATAGATCACTGAGTGGGGAAAGTATAGATCAGTGAGTGGGGGAAGTATAGATCACTGAGTGGGGGAAGTATAGATCAGTGAGTGGGGGAAGTATAGATCACTGAGTGGGGGAAGTATAGATCAGTGAGTGGGGGAAGTATAGATCACTGAGTGGGGAAGTATAGATCAGTGAGTGGGGGAAGTATAGATTAGTGAGTGGGGGAAGTATAGATCATTGAGTGGATAATGTATAGATCAGTGAGTGGGGGATGTATAGATCATTGAGTGGATAATGTATAGATCAGTGAGTGGGGGATGTATAGATTAGTGAGTGGGGGAAGTATAGATTAGTGAGTGGGGGAAGTATAGATCATGAGTGGGGGAAGTATAGATCAGTGAGTGGGGGAAGTAAGATCATTGAGTGGGGGAATGATAGATCATGAGTGGGGGATGTATAGATCATTGAGTGGGAATATAGATCGTGAGGGGGGAAGTATAGATCATGTGTGGGGAAGTATAGATCAGTGAGTGGGGGAAAGATCATGAGTGGGGAAGTATAGATCAGTGAGTGGGGGGTATAGATCACTGAGTGGGGGAAGTATAGATCACTGAGTGGGGTATAGATCATGAGTGGGGGAAGTATAGATCACTGAGTGGGGAAGTATAGATCAGTGAGTGGGGGGAGTATAGATACTGAGTGGGGAAGTATAGATCAGTGAGTGGGGGAAGTATAGATATGAGTGGGGGAAGTATAGATAGTGAGTGGGGAAGTATAGATCTGAGTGGGGAATGTATAGATCAGTGAGTGGGGGATGTATAGATCAGTGAGTGGGGGAAGTATAGATTAGTGAGTGGGGGAAGTATAGATTCATTGAAGTGGATAATTGTATAGATCCGTGAGTGGGGGACTGTATAGATCATTGAGTTCGGGGAAGTATAGATCACGTGAGTAGGTTGGAAGTACTATGACACTGAGTGGGGGAAGTATAGAGTCAGTGAGTGGAGTGGAAGCTATAGATTCAGTGATGTGGGGGGAAGTATAGACTAATGAGTTCGGTGTAATTGTATAGACCTCATTGAGTCGGGGATCATGTATAAGGTCAGGTATGAGTCGGGGGAATGTATAGATCATGAGTGGGTAATGTATAGATCAGCTGTAGTGGGGGGAGCGTATAGCTCAATTGATGTGGGTGAAGTATAGAGTCACCTGACGGTGGGGAATTGTATCGATCAGCTGAGTGGGGGGAAGATATAGATGACTTAGATGGGGGAAGTATAGATCATTTGAGTGGGGGAAATAGTACGATGACTGAGTGGGGGGCGTATAGATCATTGCAGTGGGCGGAAGTATAGATCTGTGAAGTGGGGGGACGTATAGATCAGTGAGGTGGGGGAGTGTATAGATCAGCTGAGTGGGGGATGTTAAAGCATCAGTGAGTGGGGGAAGTATAGGTCATTGAGTGGGGAAAGTATAGATCACTGAGTGAGGGAAGTATACATCGGTGAGTGGGTGTTGTATAGATCACTGAGTGGGGGAAGTATACATCAGTGAGTGGGTATTGTATAGATCAGTGAGTGGGTGTTGTATAGATCAGTGAGTGGAGGAGGATGTATAGATCAGTGAGTGGAGGAGGATGTATAGATCAGTGAGTGGGGAATGTATAGATCAGTGAGTGGATAATGTATAGATCAGTGAGTGGGGGAAGTATAGATTAGTGAGTGGGGGAAGTATAGATCATTGAGTGGATAATGTATAGATCAGTGAGTGGGGGATGTATAGATCATTGAGTAGGGGAAGTATAGATCAGTGAGTGGGGGAAGTATAGATCACTGAGTGGGGGAAGTATAGATCACTGAGTGGGGGAAGTATAGATCAGTGAGTGGGGGAAGTATAGATCACTGAGTGGGGGAAGTATAGATCACTGAGTGGGGGAAGTATAGATCAGTGAGTGGGGGGAGTATAGATCACTGAGTGGGTATTGTATAGATCAGTGAGTGGGGGAAGTATAGATCGGTGAGTGGGGGAAGTATAGATCACTGAGTGGGTATTGTATAGATCACTGAGTGGGGGAAGTATAGGTCATTGAGTGGGGAAAGTATAGATCACTGAGTGGGGGAAGTATACATCATTGAGTGGGTGTGGTATAGATCACTGAGTGGGGGAAGTATAATCAGTGAGTGGGTGTTGTATAGATCAGTGAGTGGGTGGTGTATAGATCAGTGAGTGGAGGAGAATATATAGATCAGTGAATGGGGGATGTATAGATCGGTGAGTGGGGGAAGTATAGATGACTGAGTGGGGGGAGTATAGATCATTGAGTGGGGGAAGTATAGATCGGTGAGTGGGGGAAGTATAGATCAGTGAGTGGGGGATGTATAGATCAGTGAGTGGGGGATGTACAGATCAGTGAGTGGGGGAAGTATAGGTCATTGAGTGGGGAAAGTATAGATCACTGAGTTGGGGAAGTATACATCAGTGAGTGGGTGTTGTATAGATCACTGAGTGGGGGAAGTATACATCAGTGAGTGGGTGTTGTATAGATCAGTGAGTGGAGGAGAATATATAGATCAGTGAATGGGGGATGTATAGATCAGTGAGTGGAGGATGTATAGATCAGTGAGTGGAGGAGGATGTATAGATCAGTGAGTGGGGGATGTATAGATCAGTGAGTGGGGGATGTATAGATCAGTGAGTGGAGGATGTATAGATCAGTGAGTGGGGGTGTATAGATCAGTGAATGTGGGATGTATAGATCCTTCCCAATTGTGCTCCTTTACCCGAAGCCGTTAGTTAGCACAATGTGGGCTGTTGAGTTTGGTTAGCACCTCACAACACTAGACGCTAACAGAAAGCAGGCAGTACCGTCTACTGTCAAACGGTTGGTCAGTCATATCTGACTAAGACCTGACACACAGCGAGTACATCACATCTAATTATGCACATCACATTTCAGTGTGTCTGACCGCGACATGCATTGGTGTAAGGTTTTCTTCTTCTAGATAGATTCAGGGTAAGCAGCTATTTCAACACATGGGTAACAAGTTTGCCAGAGCCTTACGGCCTACTCTTTGCGATTTCTAAATGCCTTGGGATTTTTATTGTGTCCAGCTTGCACACGTTTTTCGCCCTTCTACGAGAAGGCTAGGTACCCGATCTCATTCCCCAAGAGGTCACGGGCACGTGCGATATCATTAGATACCGATGGTTTTGCAAAAATCCCCAGGCCCCACTCTCCCCATGCGGGGATCGAAGCCGGTTCCTTCTGAGCTTGAGGCGAGCATCGTAACGTCTCAGTCGCGGCGTCCCCTACATGGTCATACTACATCCAGAGGTCAGCATGGCCGAATGGGTAAGTGCGCTCGCCCTTAAATGTCCGGTGTTTTGATGCCGAGGTAAGGGTTCAAACCTTGCACAGGTGATTGTACTAAAACGTTGGCTTCTTGCAAGCTCCTCAGAAGTCGGGGTAGGTTCGCCTGATGACGACGGACACTTGTAATAGGGAAAGCTAATCCGCATGCAAAAATCAGTCTAGTGCACTAAATGTGAAAGAAGGCAATACGGCAACAACGTCTACTGACTGTGTCATAGCTAGCCACCAAGGCAGAGCTGAAGACTGAGGCCAACGGCCGGGGAAGAAGCTGGCTTTCTCACGGTCAGGCACAGTGCAGAGTCAGCGCTGGTAGATGCACCGGATGTCCAGTGTTAACCCTTCGAGAGTGGGGTGGCTTCTGGGCAGACACTCCTAACGATATCGATAAGGGAAATGCACGATCATAAACGCCTAGATAGTGTCTACGCTCGACAGGAGACAAACAGCCTGGAGTCGTGATCCACCCCCCGAGAGTGTCAGGAAGGTAAATGGGCCAAAATATTCGTTGATGGGGGAAGACTTCTGATGATCAGAAGCCTCTGTGTCTGCTCCGCAGGCGGAGTTTCTACCACTAATAGTAATATGTGTGTAAACTATGCATGAGTTCAAAGCAAGTCAGCAAACATCAACAAAAACTGCATCTGGGATCTTTGACAACATTTACCCACAATCCCTTCTTACCTTCAAGGCGATTAGCAAGGACACCGTCTCCACACTGTGAAACCCCCTGTCCACGTAGTCGCCCATGAACAGGTAGTTGGTGTCCGGCACATTCCCGCCAACTTTGAACAGTTCTAGAAGGTCGAAGAACTGCCCGTGGATGTCCCCGCACACGGTCACAGGAAGCTTCACGGCCTGGACATTTGACTCCCGGGCTAAGATTTCCTTGGCCTTCTCGCACATGACCTTGACATCTTGCTCCGGAAGGGGTTTGCAGTCGTATAGATGACTTATCCACGCGTCTACGTCATTTAAGGATGTGTTGACAGTTTTATTTTTAGAATCCATGTTTCTTCCCGAGTATATGTATGATTAATAATGGTATTGTTTTTGGTTTTCGGTTTATAGTCCACAATCACATTTGAATCCGTCAAAAATGGCTTTATTCTAACACCAATGAGGAACACCAGACGATATCACCTAATTAAACGTGCTTGCCAGCACAGATTCCTCTGAAACTTTCTATGGGCGTCCAATACACGTCTTTCATATGATCTCCTGTACCAAGAAGCTCAGCCCCAGTTCTGGTCGCAAGGAGTGACACTGGAAATTAAACTTTGGAGTATAAATCAGAAACTGCAACGGCCAGCAGATTATATCCACAGAATGGATGTGAGGTCTCAGGCTAAAAAGCCACGAACAAGAAGGAGAAGCCGAGGTATGATTGTAATAGTGGCCCCGACCACCATGATCGCGTTAAATGTTCTTTCAGAATGCAGGGTGTAGCCAAGGAATGGGGTGAACGCCTGGGATTAGTAGGGCCGTCAGATTGATGGTTTCTATGCTGGTTCCTCTTCAGTTGTGAATATTTCTGTTGTCTAATGTGTTCTTTGACATCAACTTGTCCACCGGGTCTTCTAAAACTACTGATCAGTATTAAAATATTTTAAATCGATTGGTTCGAATCCCGCTGAGGTTACACCATAGCTATCACTGTCTATATTATCTAGTGTGTTCTCTACTTTAGAGTTTCCTTTACTTCTGTGAGTGCCGATCAGTACTTATGAATGTATTTAACACTAACTATACATTTACCTTAAATTGAATGAACCAAGTAATATGTTATAAAACACCGTTGATCAAGTATCTACCGCATGTGATAGTCAGCCAAACTTAGGTAGTCATGTGTAAACTATTCAGAACTAAACAAACGGCATGCGTGGATCAGTGACTCTTGACGTGAACAAACCTCTGCTGGCTGTCTTTACTCCTTCACGTCTGGAATGTTACTTCTTTACCCACTCTGGCGTATCTATCTATAGGTTTTAATGTTTCTACACTTCTTCAGTCTCAGTTGTTATTGTGATTCATTCAGCTCCATAAATTTGTTATTTAACGGCGATAGTCCCAAACAGTTATTACTTTAACTTGCCTGATCCAGAATGTAGTTATTTTAACACTGTCACATACAATATGAAGAGATAACTTTGGGTCAATCTTCTTTAACAGCGACCAATATACACATACACAGAGTACAACAACGGCTTGCGGGATCTGCTAATTAATCCTGTTAATATCCCGAACTGGCTTCTGAAGATACTAAACTGACTTCTGAATGTCATAGACGTTAGGTCGTGTTGATGTCGTTATGATGAGTCAATTTGATAGAATACATCCTTGATTCATCGCTGTGATTATACGTCCAGTTTTATATAAACTCTGTCAAGAGTGGGTAACTCAGCGGTGTTGAAATATGCAAAACTATGATTCATTCTTTATCGGCGTGGCCTAGATTACGTTCAACAATGATGTCTCCAGTATATTAATATCGCTGTTTACACAGCAGCCGTCATGGCCGAGGATATCCACAAATATTGCAAGTGTCATCATCGCTCATTATAATACGGTCGTTGTAGTACTAGACTATGATTAATCATAATTTGATTAACTGATTCTCATCATCAAGTGTCAAGCCGATAAGCGTGGGTGGTAATGTTTCGCTATCTCACTCGATCAGCAGAGTCGTGGATTAGCTAAATGTTCTTGTCTCGACCATACCACGTGGTCAAACTATTTAGATATTTACTTCTCTGCCTTCCCGTTCTTCCTTTCCCCTCAATCTTGCCAGTTGTCAACAAGTTCTCTAGTTTATGTCTTCTTACAATGTGCCCAAAGAAACCTAACTGCCTACGTCTAATTTCTCTAATCAGTTTACGGTTTTCATTTGCTTCTTGTAGGTCTTGCTCATTGGTTTTTCTGTCTGTCCATGGTATTCTTTGCATTTTTCTCAGAAACCACATTTCCACTGCCATTAGATGTTTTTCAGCTTGCCTGCCCGTCGTCCACGTGTCACATCCATACACAAGTGCAGGTTAACTGATACCGAATGTATGAATATCGGTTCATTCGTTATGTAGCAGGGTATGCGTTCGCTATGCAGAACGTGGCTGGCATTACGGCCCGCTATAAAGTGTCTCGATCCCTCGCCAGTTCCCCTGCCTCATGCACCCTCTTTCTGTAGGTGTCTGCAATGTCTAGCTTCGGGCTGCTCAGTCCCTGCCTCTACTCCCAGGAACCACGCCACCCATCACCGTTATTGACCAAATCATTCTGACTTTTATCATCATCTCAGCTTATTCCTCTTGTATAGGGTGTATTTTTAATGACTGTGGTTTTATTTTTTAATATTGCCGTTCCATGTTTTGTATTTACCTTTTATGTTGCATGAACTCCACAGAAGATGAATACAAAACTTGGAATGGCAATATTTTCAAAACAACCCACAGTCATTAAAAATATACCTTGTACCTTGCGGTGTCGAGGTTAAGCATAAACAGCGGGAGAGTGCCCGTGTATGGGCCTCATGTATGGAGATTCCTATGGACGCTGTTATTGCTTCAGTCACATCATGTTTTGGACACGTCATAAGAACAAATAAATTAGAGAACTTGGTGATAACAGACAAGATTGAGGGGAAAGGAAGAAGAGGGAGGCAAAGAAGTAAATACCTGGATGGCTGCATGGCCACGTGGTATGGTCGAGACAAGAACACAGAGCTGATCCATGACTGGTGATCGTGTGAGATGGCGAAACATGACAGAAATGTGTGAAATGGTGTGTGTGTGTGTGTGTGTGTTGTCGCGCTCGTGTGCGTGTGTATGTTGTGTGTAGTTCTAACCCTGTGTGTTTAGCACTAAAACCACACACACACACACACACACACACACATTCTGTCTAACTAGAATACAAAATTATACAAATAGCTAAACAGAATCTCTCTCTCTCTCTCTCTCTCTCTCTCTCTCTCTCTCTCTCGTTCACTCTCTCTCTCTCGTTCACTCTCGCTCTCTCTCTCGTTCACTCTCTCTCTCTCGTTCACTCTCTCTCTCTCGTTCACTCTCTCTCTCTCTTTCTGTGTGCGTATGTGCGTGTGTGTGTGGGATTCAAGCTCTCTGTAATTAGAAGATATAAGCATACTTTCTATCTGTTTAAGTCTTCGTGTAGCTCTCCCGCCCTCCCCCCTCTCTCTGTCTATCTGTATCTCTTTCTCTTTCTCTCTGTCGTTCTTTCTCTCTGTCTTTTTTCTCTGTCTTTCTCTCTGCCTCTCTTTCTCTCTATCGTTCTTTCTCTCTGTCTTTTTTCTCTGCCTCTCTTTCTCTCTATCGTTCTTTCTCTCTGTCTTTCTTGCTCTCTCTCTCTCTCTCTCTCTCTCTCTCTCTCTTTCTCTCTCTCTCTCCTTCGCTCTTCCTCGTCCTCATTCACCCTCTATATCTGCAGATATATCTCTCGTTCTGTTTGTGTGTGTGTTCAGCTCTCTTTCTGTCTAGCATTCTGTCTAATAATCTATTTAGCACTCTGTCTAGCTGTGTGTAAGTGTATGTGTGTATGTTTGTGTGTGTGTGTGTGTGTGTGTGTGTGTGTGTGTGCATTTACCGCTCTCTGCGGTTATTTCGCTTTCTATATGTCTAGCTCTCTTTCTAGCTCTCTGTGGGCATCTAGCTCTGTGTGTGTGTGTGTGTGTGTGTGTGTGTGTGTGTCCTTATTTCTTGGCTTCTTCTTCTTCTTCTTCTTCTTCTTCTTCTTCTTCTTCTGTGTGTGTATGCTAGCACCTTTTCGTCCTGAAAAACGATAGTTTGTTACATTGTGCTTTTGAAAAAGCATAAGATTTACAATCCATGGCGGTAGCGAATGTGACTGATCAGACCATCTATTCCGAGACCAGGGATGGAGTCTGACCTCTCCACAGCACAAATCCGGGGCTGAGTTGTAGAGACCATGTGTTGTCCGTGCAGCATGATGCCCCCCTTACCCTCTCTCTCTCTCTCTCTCTCTCTCTCTCTCTCTCTCTCTCTCTCTCTCTCTCTCTCTCTCTCTCTCTCTCAGCCTGTCTAGTTTACTCCAGAGAAAAAGTAACATCAATACATCTGGAACAAGCCCAGCTGCAGAACCTGCCGGGTCAGCAAGGCAATGCTCTAACTGTCCGCACGGTGTGTATATCTAACTCTTAAATCTCTCAATCATTGGTAATGGCCAGTGTGGCCAGTACACGCGCATATTGGTCTGGTATTCCTTGGTTCAAATCCTCTGTAATCTGACATTTGTATTTAGTAACGAGATCGTCCTGGTCGTATACAGTAGGTACCAGAACATTTTCTGTCAGGGTGAGACCACTGACGTCATAATGACCCCATCACCAATTGTCTCTCCGCCAAGAAATAAGCACCTATAACCATATCGCAGCAAGCCACGTTGGCGGGAAAACGGGGCCCTGTGTGCTTTATCGTAATTGACGCATTGGTAAAGCCACCTGTCTCGCTCTCGGAAGGTGTGGATTTGATTCGGCCTCCGTCATTCGGTTCATGAGAGCAGTTTTTTTTTTCGAAGATCCCTGAGGGTCATTGCTGGAGTTACGCAATTCGTGCTCCATGTGACGCTTTCTGCATGTACCTCTGTGGAAAGAGACCGAGCCATGAGGGGTAAAATCCGGTGTAATTAAGTGAATACTCTTGTCTTTAAACCTGTAAACATGACCATCCTAAGCTAGTTCTGTGCTGTGCTGAACCACGACCTTCTGACATCCCAATACTGTACGTCTGTGTCGTAGATGAGAAGTTTATCAGTAACGGTCTTGTATACAGACCCGCCAGTTTCCGAGCTTGGAGAGGCAAATGAGAGCCCTGCTTCACAGTCCCTGTGTAGCGGTACTTTGGTACCGGGCCAAGAGAAAAGACCATATAAACCGACCTCACTTTGGTGGATGCAAACACCTTTCATAGCTTAGTCAATCCGAACTCCATGCATCGTACTGAAGAGTTAACACTCACGGTGTTCCATAGATTCACCAAGCGACCAATTGTATGTGATGCGGTGACCAACAAGTCTTGTCCGGCAACATATCATAGGCCGTGTAGTGGTTACGTCATGGACACCAGCGTTCCTGTTACATTCACGAAGTATGAATAAATATACACCAATATATCACAACAATAACAAGAAGATATAACTGTTATTATCATGTGCGATACTGATAGGCGTGGGCGGTCATGGTTCGCATCTCACACGATCACCAGTCTTGGGTAACGTTTTTAATTCTTGACAAAATATGTTTAACAACCAATTCCAGATGTCTGTTATTAACAATAATCTCTTGTTTCTGTTCACACAGTTCAGAGGAAGGAGCCCGCGCCACGCAAGAAGCAGAACTTGAGTCAACTACTCCTGTCCAAACTGGCAAATGTTGACAGCAAGGACATCAGGCAGACGATAGACGTGGAGCACCACAATGAAGGTGGGTTCTTGTCATTCCATCACTTGCTTCCATATTGTTTTTGTAAAGGCCTCTTAGTCCCCCTGAGTCCTGAAATAGAACCCGGAGTTGTAGCCATTCTGTCAGTTCTCCCCGGGGTACCTCCGATAAGGGATTCTTGACCAAAGAATGTTGTTTGTCTCCTTCTAATGTTTGTATGTAATTGTCTACTTTTCACTAGCCTTTTGAAGGCTCTTGTTAGTTATTCTGGAAGTCTAAGGTATTTACTGCATCTTGCCGTCTTGGCAGACGCTAGTTTGGTGTATGTAAGCGTTAATGACGTAAGTACGTGGCGAAGGAGTTACGGGCGCAGCTCATAACCCCGTATTCCAGAGTTCGAAACACTGCAGTGTCGGTTTTTTTTTTAATGAAATGGTATGGGTGCGGGCCGTTCAGAAAGCAATGGCAAACTACTGAACGTAAACTTGCGCAGAAATCACTAGCAGCAAAAGCATGCTGGGGTTGACTACTACGTCCTGTAAAGGACATGCAACTAACTTTTTAATGTATGCATGTGCGTGTGAACATGTGTCTGCCAGCACTATCTTGACCTCTGAGAAAATGAATATAATTAATACTTGTACTCATTTTGCCCTCACAGCACAAATGTTTTCGTTAAAGAACACCTACATACCCGATAAATGGGTTCGTGGCCAAAGAACGCTGCTGTGTCTCCTTCTTGTGTTTATATCTAATGGTCTACTTTTTCATTCGCCTTCTAATGCTCTTGTTGTTAGTTACTCTGATAGTCCAATATACGTCACCTTGCTGTCCTGACGGACGATAGCTGGATCAGTTGTCTCAATGGCAGCATGGTGCCGCTCTCGATCTGCCTAGTTGACTCCGAGAAAAGTTAACACCAATACATCTGGAACAAGACAAGCTGTCTGATCAGCAAAGCAATGCTCTAACTGTCCGCCTGTCGGAACTTCTATCCTAGACCAGTTGTCAACCAAGGCTTAGGGCCTGATCTGCCCTGCTATGACATGTAATCTTTAAGTTGCATTTCCTCGAACTAGGACAAGGCTTCTATCCTCCCAATGCGCTCCTCCGCCCGAAGCCGTTGGCACAATGTGGGGTGTCGGGTTTGGTGAGCACCGACCAACATTCGGCGCCAACAGAAAGCAGGCAGAACCATCTACTGATAAAACGGTAGCTCAGTCATATCTAAGACCTGATAATACAAGTTTCAGAAACCACATCTCGGCGGCCTTCATGCTCATCCTAATGTGTCCTTTCACATTTCACGATTCAGTGTCACACAGCAGAACAGGTTCTATCTAACATTTCAGTAGCCTTATTAGGTGTCGTCGACCGCTACGTGCTGAGGGCGATAACGAGAAGGGGATCCGAGCACTTCTGGACTGAGTGGTGGGAAGTGCAGTGAGAATAACGTGACGCCTGTCTAACTAACTAACTAACTAACAAAATAACTAAGTAACTAACTCTCTTTTTGACCTTAATTGGAAGTGATTTATTGATATCGTTACTTGTCATTTTATGAAAATAAAGTGAAACTTTCACGACATCACATGTGCATGTTCTCAGAGATATACGGAGACATCGACTTCATCCACGCTGACGGCGAGAGAAAGACGTCATCAAACACGCGCAACTTTGACAGTGTCAACGAGAAGGTGGAGCTGACCTTGACCCAGGGGAAAGCTTTCGTTATCATAAAAGTATGTTTACTGTGTACTCCTTGAGAACATCCATGTTTGGGTGATAGTATCAGAATGTCTTTCTCTTCCACTGGCATATTTCTCTCTCTCTCTCTCTCTCTCTCTCTCTCTCTCTCTCTCTCTCTCTCTCTCTCTCTCTCTCTCTCTCAAAATATATCTATCTGTCTATCTGTTTGTCTGTCTGTCAGTCGGTCGGTCGGTCTGTGAGTGCGCGTCTGTTTATGTATGTATGTGAGTGAGTTGGGTTGGGTGAGTGGTTATTTATGTTGTCCCCAACGAAGATTTGTGTAACGGACATATTGGACATGGAAGGCTTGAATGCACGGATGTTTATGCCTTTTCTTAGGAGTGTTTATATACTTCTTACACATACGTGAGAAATGTATGTTACTATCCACCTGAGCTGGCATCATTGTCAGATATAATATATTTTGTTTATATTTGTTATGTCGCAGCAGGATTTCAGTGTGTCTTCTTGTGGTCACTGTTTATGCATAACACTGGCTTACATTCATGTTTGCTTTCTTCTTTCTTTTTTTTTTTGTCCTGCTAAATGTTGTTATTATCATTCTAATGGTGTATTTTTAATGACTGTGCAGTGTTTGAAAATATTGCCGGTCCAAGTTTTGTATTCACCCTCTGTAACGTTCATGCAACATAACAGGTAAATACAAAACTTGGACCGGCAATATTTCGTCGTTAAAATGCACCATATAGAGCGCACTACTTTCCGCTCTAAGAATGCTTTCGCTCCCCTTTAGATAGCAGTAGGGAAAAATTCTTGGCTATGAGGGGCATCTTCCTATGTATAGTCCCGGGACAGTTTGTCACAAGTCTTTCGAAATGTTTCTCAGTTATGTCTGATAACCTGCTTCTGTTGCCGTTGCGTGCGTGATAATGCGGATGTGATCGGGGCCCTTTGGTATCTTGTGTATAGTGCAGGAGAACTGGTAGATCATCACGACTTGGAGAGTATGGTGCTGCAGGGAGTGACCACAGGATCCGGCGGGCACTCCAAGGAAAGGCCAGACGGACACATAATCAGGCTGGTATCATTATTATTTGGACTCTTCGCTGGTTGTTGTAGATGAGTACCCAGCTCGCATGGGAATGTCCTGTTTGCTTTGATGTCGGTTCTTGACTTAAATCACTTCAACTCAAGTCGAAGAAGGTTCACCTGATCGAGATGGGCGTTGGTAATTGGGAAAACTAACCCTCACACAAAATCAGCCCAGTGCACGCATTAATAGTAAGCAACTATTAGTTGTAGCAGCACGTATGTTTGAAGCGAGCTAATGCAAACAGCAACAATATCTTTGTCTTGTCTAGTATTTCCTCAAACAATTAGACACTCAAAAAGAGACCTTGGAGATGTGGATATACACAAGAATACGTCGTATCTCATAGAAACAAAAACAATCAAATAAAGAGGTTCTAGAAAAACTGGGAATGAAAAGAGAGTTGATGACAGAAATACAAAATAGAGGCAAGTGAAATTTTTCAGCCATTTTAAAAGATCCTTAACACTCTTATAAAAACCATACTGTAGGGTAATGATGAAGGCAAGCGAGCTATAGGTAGACAACGATACAAGTTGGAAGATAATGTAAAGAAATGGATGAACTGACAGGATGCACAATCAAGGCGAGAGACAGACAGTGTTGGAGATCCATTGCACTCTGTCTTCATTGTGGAGATAGCATATGATTGACTGATTGATTGACTGGGTGGGTGGCTGGAATAGGTGGGTGAGTGAGTAGGTGAGTGAGTGAGCGATCGAGTGAGTGAGTAAGTGAGTGAGTGAGTGAGTGAGTGCGTGCGTGCGTGAGGGAGGGAGGGAGGGAGTTAGAGAGTGAGTGAGTGAGTGAGTGCGTGAGGGAGGGAGGGAGTGAGTGAGTATGTGAGTGAGTGCGTGAGTGCGTGCGTGAGTGAGTGAGTGAGTTTGTGTTTCCTCAGCCCGCCTAATTCTAACTTCTCTACTGCAACACTTCTGTCGACATGTCCCATCAGTGCCATGACTGTCTCTAACTGTGTTCCCTCAGGTGATCGCTGAGCGTATAGTGCCCACAGACTACGAGTTCAACGTCTGGAGAAAGTCGCAGGCGATCGTCACGCGCCAGATCGAGATCGACCTGCTGGCCAACGAGCAGAGGAGGAGGTTGTACAAGCACGTCATGGCCAGTGCAGGGACATCAGGTAAGGTCGTCTACATCAGATGATTTACACTTGCTGATTCATGCCAGAATCCATTAACTGGATAGATAGCAGCGGCGCTATTGATGAACTTCTCGCGAATGTTTATAGAGGGCCGCAGTAGTCAGGTGGTCATGTGTTCGAATACCAGTAGAGACATAATTTTTTTTTAATTGGCCGAGCTGTCCAGGTAGACCAGCCTATGTAGAAGAGTTAATGGAAAAGTCAAAAATTATGAGACCATTGAACATTTTCATCCATTCATAATTCCAGAACTCGGATATGAAATTACAGAATCCTCCTCTCATATTGTGTTATTTTATCCTCTCATGTTATGCTATTTCATCCTCTCATATTGTGCTATTTCATCCTCTCATATTGTGTTATTTTATCCTCTCATGTTATGCTATTTTATCCTCTCATATTGTGTTATTTTATCCTCTCATGTTATGTTATTTATCCTCTCATGTTGTGTTATTTTATCCTCTCATGTTGTGTTATTTTATCCTCTCATGTTGTGTTATTTTATCCTCTCATGTTGTGTTATTTTATCCTCTCATGTTGTGCTATTTCATCCTCTCATATTGTGTTATTTTATCCTCTCATGTTGTGTTATTTTATCCTCTCATGTTGTGTTATTTTATCCTCTCATGTTATGCTATTTCATCCTCTCATATTGTGTTATTTTATCCTCTCATGTTGTGTTATTTTATCCTCTCATATTGTGTTATTTTATCCTCTCATGTTGTGTTATTTTATCCTCTCATGTTGTGTTATTTTATCCTCTCATATTGTGCTATTTTATCCTCTCATGTTGTGTTATTTTATCCTCTCATATTGTGCTATTTTATCCTCTCATGTTGTGTTATTTTATCCTCTCATGTTATGCTATTTCATCCTCTCATATTGTGTTATTTTATCCTCTCATGTTGTGTTATTTTATCCTCTCATGTTGTGTTATTTTATCCTCTCATATTGTGCTATTTTATCCTCTCATATTGTGTTATTTTATCCTCTCATGTTGTGTTATTTTATCCTCTCATATTGTGTTATTTTATCCTCTCATGTTATGTTATTTTATCCTCTCATATTGTGTTATTTTATCCTCTCATGTTGTGTTATTTTATCCTCTCATATTGTGTTATTTTATCCTCTCATGTTGTGTTATTTTATCCTCTCATATTGTGTTATTTTATCCTCTCATATTGTGTTATTTTATCCTCTCATATTGTGTTATTTTATCTTCTCATGTTGTGTTATTTTATCCTCTCATGTTGTGTTATTTTATCCTCTCATATTGTGTTATTTTATCCTCTCATCATGTTGTGTTATTTTATCCTCTCATGTTGTGTTATTTTATCCTCTCATGTTATGCTATTTTCATCCTCTCATATTGTGCTATTTCTCCTCTCATATTGTGCTACTGGAATAGAAGAATTAAGCATATATGTCAAGAGAAACAGTGAAAATAAATATCGTTGTCTGAACTAAACCACACAAACAAACAAAAAATGACAATCAACAAAGAAGACATGGAACATGTTGGCCGCTTTGACTATCTTGGCTCCTTGATCATCAACAGCATGCATTGTTCACAAGAGCTCAGAATGTAGACTGACCATTGCAAAGCAGAGATTACACAGAATTGAAAGCTTATGGCACAACACCAGCAAACATGTTAAACTACACTTATTTTTATTACAATCATCTTTCCTGTGGCAGCAAATGGATGCGGGTCATGGACCATTTCGTAATCACTAAAGAATAAAATCAGAACATTGAACTTAAAGACAAAAGAGGAATTCTTAGAATATCAAGAAGAAATATTGACATTCTACAAGAATATCATAAAATGCGTCATGTCTTACAAACTGAAATACTTTCACCATGTTAAACATCACAGCAGTTTGTGGCATCACAGTGATGGAGGGCATGACTGCCGGGAGAGGAGGCTGGGGGTCAACCATGACGAAGATGGACACGCGACATTGAAGACACATTTGGCATGAATATACATGAAGCAGCAAAAAAAAAAAAAAAACGGATAACAGAACGCTGCTCCTCTTTGGTGCATGTCAAAAGTAGGGTGGTCATTTTTAAACTGTGCTTATGAGGTCACCGTGTTCGTCTGCACCGTGATGTCACGTGCGTTACACTCTTGATTCTTGACAACAATATTGACACGTTACAAAACAACGGCATGGTTATTGTAATTTCTCTCTCAATTTTAAGGTTGTCATTTGAAGCCCTCTCGTAGGATCATTCCCAGTAAAATCTACCTGGGACAAAAAGGGTTAAATGTTACGACTCCATCTCACACTCTGTTTCCTCCTCCAACAGGATCCTTGGAAGGTGCCACCCGCAGTCATTACTATGACTCCGAAGTCCTGTCCGCCCAGGAAAGACAACTGAGCAGCATGGAAACCCTCAAGCTCTTCTCACAGATCCTTGATGTGACAGAAGGACAGGGCGACAAGGATTACACGGAGACACACACCCGACAAGAGATGGGTCAGCTGCCAGCCGCAGGCATGGATCTCTTGTACTAGACAACACACTACATCTGCTCGACCAGCAGCAGGGAAATGTCGGCCATATTCAGTGTACACAAACAATACACATTTGTGTCTAATCATTATTGTTTTATTTGATTCACATAAGTTGCATGTTGTCAAATTATTCAGGTTTATTTGGTACCTAGGAAAGATTGTGCTGGTAAAGCATAAGGACACACAGCTTGAGAAACCAAACTAAGCCAGTGTATGTCGTCCTCTTAATATTGGTCATTAAAAGCAAGATACAATTAAAGAGATGTCATAATCGTATTGTATTGTAGAAATTAATGTGCCATATATATCTATGTATACACTTATGCATGTGTTGAATTTTAAAGCATATAACTTATCATTCACACATATTGTGGATTTTCGGATGTTTATATAAGAAATAAACTTAAGGTGCACATTACGATTTCAAATCAACCACGATTTCAGTCATGGCAAGTAGGACTACCATGAAGGAAGAAGCAACTCTCTATGTAAGACAGCCATCTTGGTAATTCCTGGAGTTAAAGATCTCCTTGGCAGTGCCCATCTCATGCTGTCATCATGTGCTATGCCGACACTTACATGGGCGATCAAGCTTCTCCACATCTGTGGAGTTTCCAACAGCATATTTTAGTGTGTATTTCATCTACATGTGTCATGCCGGTAAGCGTGGGTGGTCATCTTTCGCCATCTTACATGATCACCAGAGTCTTGGATCAGCACCAGTGTCTTGTCCCGACCATGCCATGTGGTCAAGCTATCCAGATATTTACTTCTCTGCCTTTCCCTTTGTTCTTTTCCCCTCAATCTTGTCAGTTGTCACTAAGTTTCTTTTTCTAGGACGCATTTCTTTCTGCTTCAGTCTGTCATTGTTAAGCCTTGGCTTTTTAGGAATGCCAGTGTGAGTAAAATGTTCTTCTATCTTCTTACACATTTTGTATTGTTATTTTATGTTTCTAAATCCTCTTACATGCAGCTTAGATTCCTAGTTACTTTGCCTACTTTCAACTTCCTTTATGATCCGCCATGCTGGTCAGGGTACATAATTATATGATATATGAAGTTGATGTAAATTTTCCGCCATATTTACTGCTATCAAATATTTATTTGTTCCTTATTTTGCCATTATATGTCTTGACAAATTGTTATGATGTGCCAGCACTGCTTCCAAATGGCTTGCTGTTGTTGTTGTTTTGTTGTTGTTGTTATTTGTTTGTTTTTTGTTTCGTTTATTTGGCGGTTGAAACATATATTTAAGATATTATATTTATATATATCTTATTGTTATGATTATGTAGTCTCTTATTCAATGTATGTAAAGTCCTTATCACTTCACATGCCTACATCAGCAACAAAAATGGAAGATATAATCTTTGGATATTACAGCTTTTGCTCTGTAACATATAGATTGATATTATATTACTTATTTTTCTGTCATTGGACTATAACGCTCTTGAATTGTGTTATTCTCGTGATGTTTTGTTTACTCACATTATTTCATACATTGTTCATACAAAACGCTTTAAGTTTTAAAATATACATCCGTGGTTATCCACTATTGATTGTACATTTGTACATTTTCATAACTAAATCAAAATGTACCATTATGTTATTATTATCTCATATCGCCTGCTCATATTTACATTTACTTTCCTTAACTGCGTAAGTGCCATCGGATGTTTAATAGTCTCAAGCGAATTCTCTGATCTGCCATTGGCATATACACGGTAGTTTTCCTTATGCAGCCCCTTTTAATTTGATATATAATACATGTCTGCTACCATATTAACAACGTTTTACTGATTCAGTGCGAAACAAAATAGTAGCTTTGGACCAGACATGGTACACAATCAAATGACCAAGTAATATCAAGTACATGTCCATTCACTGAGCACTGAAATTGTGGAAGATACCACTAAAAGAAACATCAAGGTGACGCTAGTATGGCGAAATATCGTCCTTCTGTTCAAATGGGAGGTCACATTTGGCGATATATTAACCTTCGACACATAATCTGTTAAATAATAATTGTGACTCACACCACTACTTCCCATTTTCCGACTTCCATAGTTGTTAAGTATAAATCTACTTTGTGATTGGAACTGAATCGGTTAACCTTGCCTGGTGTTCAAGGCCATCTGGACAACGGATGAGTCATGGACCGGGCTGATAAACCGGATGTTCTCAGAGAGGCAGGGTGATTAAATTAATCAAAAGATGACTGTGAATCTGTCAATTTGGCCAGAATGCAATAATAAGAAGTCATAAGGGGTGAAGCCAGACATTAGTGCTTTGTAGGAAACCAAAAAAGAATAGTTAACGAACACACAACTGGTGTTGTTATATTTACATTCATGACTGATAACCATTACCAAATGTTTTGTTTCATTTTGTCATGGTTATAATTTTTTTTTAATATTTCCTTTATATATTCCCTTATATTAACATTAACTGATTAAGTGCCATGGGATTATCGTCTTGGTCCAATTTACCTTAACTGCCGTGGGCTTATACATCATACTTTAGTTAATAGTACAGAAGTTTTCCATATGCAACCCTCTTTAATTTGATATATATACTACAACATGTCTGCATTAACATTAACAACTCGTCAGTCATAACTGTGACACACCCCTACTTCCAGTTATTCGCCATCCATTTTTGTTTGTCCAAACCTACTTTTTGTGTGACATTGAATCTGTTAATATGATTACTTTAAACTTGAAAGTAGTGTTGGTTTTTAGTTTGTACACACATATTTCCATACGTGCTTCTGTCTCCACCCATAGATCACTGAAACAGAATCTCGGCACAGTGCATGAAATCGATTGTCGATGATGGTCCAAACATGTTTAGCATGGTGTACATTTTTGTAGCAAGCGTTTCTAATATAGGAATTGCCGGCTTGCTCTTTTCGATTTCCAACTACCGAAGGACTTTTAACTTGCAGAAGGGTCCTCCATGTGTTTCGTCCTAGTCTGAGAAGGTTATACGTCTGATCCAATACCCTAAGATCAGGGAGTTTTTAACCACCCTTTCTCTCATTTTGTAAAAAGAAAGTCTACACTGTGAAACGAATCTGATCTACTTGAGTCAGTCTACTTAACGCCGTAGCCTCTGATCTACTTGAAGCCGGAGCCTCTGATCGACTCAGTTTCCGAAACCGTGAAAATACAGGGAATCTGCGTGGCGAAGCAGTTACCCCGCCTATCTCCTGCTTCGAAGGTTGTGGGTTCGATTCCGGGCAACGTCGTTCGGTTCATGTGTGCAATTTTCTCAGAAACTCCTAGGGTGGCGTCGCAGGAGCTATTGAGGTCGAACTTTGTGCGACTCTTTCGCAGGCCACCCTGCGGAAAGAGACCGAGACATATGGGATAAATCCCGGTGCAATAAAGTCGATACTCTTGACTTTTAAACATCAAAACAACTGACACTTAAATATATATATATATATATATATATATATGAGGCTCAGTCGTTTTGATGTGTGCGTATATATATTTACATGTCTACCATTGTGGCTCGCTTGCTGATCCTGTGGTCTTCTTCGTTCGTCCAATGTCTATTTTTGTGGGACGTAATTTCGTTGTGCCTGTTTTACAGCGGAGCTGCGATATTTGCGCCTTTCGGCCGACACACCCGACTTCTTCAGGCATTTGTTGGCCGGGTTAACCTTCTCGGGGGTCGTGGGTTCCATTTGCATCAAGGCGGATTTATTTATTTGTATATCTGACCTTGGCTTCCAGGTGTACCCAGCCTAAGATAGGCGGATGGGTACCAAGACAAGTCTTCGGTAGTAAAGGCTTTTTTGTTTCGTGAAATCAATGGTCTCATAAATTGATGTCTACAACATTTCTTTTGGGCTTGCCTTCCCTATGGCCTCAGTGCAAAACAGCCTGCATTAGATTGGTCACTACTTGTCAACTTGTCCACCGAGAGAGAGAGAGAGAGAGAGAGAGAGAGAGAGAGAGAGAGAGAGAGAGAGAGAGAGAGAGAGAGAGAGAGAGATTATGGTTGTGCTAACCGCTGTATCACTCTTGGGGTCATGGGGACAAGCAAGCACTTCTAAGGTAGCAGTGTCGACAAACTTCAAATGGAGAGAAACAAGGACCGATCAGGAACAATCCAACTCACAAATGAAAATGCCAGTCAGCGTGAGCCCCATTAAACAATGGAACCCAACCCAACCCAAAAAGTGGAATAGAAAAAAATATAATGAGCCCTGTTTAGGGCTAAATAGAAAGAAAAACAAAGAAAGGACAGAATATCAAAATCCCCGCCGAAAGAAAACGTACCTCAATTATTTTTTTTTTTGCGCTCACTCGCTTTGAACCCAAGCGTAGTCCAAACACACTATTTATAGTAGTGATGGAATGAATTTTGCGTGTGTGTTAGCTTTCCCTATTAACAGTGTCCCTCGCCATCAGGCGAACCCACTCCGACTTCAGAGGTACCAAACCTCAATTATAACCGACGCTGCAGAAACAGGTAGAATGAGGTCTAATGTTTTTGTTTTCGTAAATGTTGGATTGGATTGGACTGAGACAAACCTGCACTAAACATGGTGACATTCTGGGGACCTTGTGGAGTTAATCAAAGCATTTTCCTGTTAAACATCATTTCCTTTTTTTGCTGTAACCATTTCTGAGATTACACAATGAACTCAGGAAATGTTGAAGGCAGTGTACTAGTCTTCGGTGCTCTGAAACTATCAGGGTAAAGGCGTGTAACAGTAATAAAGCAAATGTTCAATACACAGCTATTTACAGAATTTTTCTACTCATCTGTAATCAAAATGATTGTTTTGTTAGCTACACAAATATTCGTAACACTTGAATTGCAATATTGTAATATTGTAACTGTCACATACATAATGGTGATATATAAATATTAGAGTTATTGTTCTTGTCTGATAATGATGGATATACTTGGTTTTATTTTTATTTTCCTCATACACAAAATATATATAATATATATATATAATATATATATATATATATATATATATATATATTATATATATATATATATATATATGTGTGTGTGTGTGTGTGTGTGTGTGTCGTGTGCGTGCGAGCGTGTGTGTGTAACGGCAAGCATGGCTACAGTCACATACCAGTATGGTCACTGCCAAGAAGAAAAGCAATGGCAAGCTACCTTCTTTACAGATGCCTCACATATAATATATATGCGTGTGTGTGTGTGTGATTATTTGTGTATCACATTTAATTAATAATGTACTTAATTGTTTTACCTCTGGATATACATTATTATTCTTGTTTGATGATGAAAATACCCATAACATTTGCTGCTTGATTACAATTGTTGTGTGTTTTTATGTTCATGTGTTTACTGCCCCCTAACTTGGTGCTAATCAACAAAGCTAAAATAAAATATATTCACTACAATTTCTCATGAAGCTCTGCATGCATGAAAATAAAGTATCACTAGTTGCATGATACATTGTGGAGTACAACTCAGTGTTAAAGCCCCGTTTATATTGCATTAAGTAACGACATTTCATATCGTTCTCATTCAGAACACGCATGTTTAGTTATTGAGTTGAGTTAAGTCAGGAACCGAGATAATTGCACTCTGAGCAAATCCCATAAGTGCTCTATTCATCATCTTCAACAGCCAGCGTTGAGTTCTAGTACTAATGTTTGGTCCGACCCAACTTTTTATTTGGTCCAAATCTACTTTTGTTTTGAAACCCTACTTTTTTGTTTGATCCAAACATATTTTCTGTTTGGCATAAAATCACTCAATAATCACTCTTCTTCAATACTGAGTTCTTGTCGGACAGATCTATTTCTTTTCATTTCCGTCCAATGAATGTTTAGTCCTGTTCTATAACACTCACATTCAGAGACACAAATTTGCCTTTTAGTTGGTTTGTTAAATATTCACATGTCACAACCGTATGTTGCCATAGGAAATACACATGCTCTTAGTGCTCCCTCTTTTGTTGTTCTATCTCTTCAGTTCAGCTCTAAACATGGATGTTAATCTCTCTTTAATCTTACTTTACACACTGGTCAGAAAAGGATCATGTAAACCTTATCTAATACCATTTTCACTTCTCCAAATTTTGGAAGCCACTCCATGTAAACCTTATCTGGTACCATCTTCACTTCTTCAAATTGTGGAAGCCACTCTTTCGCTTTCCTACTTCATCATTTGGTTCATGAGTGGGTGTTTTTCCCCCTGGAATAATACACCCCCCCCCCCCCTCTCTTCGTGTGTGTTCCCCTGGAGCTAGACAGCGTTGTGCTTTTTGTGATACTTTCGGCAAGCCGCTCTGTGGGAAAAGCCCGAGCCATATGACATAATTCGCATTTTATCGAGTCGATCCTACTTCCTTTAGCCCCTTCAAGCTTTGCCTTTTATTCAGAAATGTTCTAGCTAATGTAAGATCTGGATATTGAAGAAGCTTGGCTACTAAAGACCATAAAACAAAGAACGTTGAAATACTTTGGTCACTTGAAAGTCATGAAAGTTTTGAGAGAACAGTAATGGCGGGGTATATGCCCTGGCCAAAGAGAAGATGGCGCAGGATGTGGCAGATGGTCTCTGCATGGCTGTATCGGACGCCAGACATCTTGCCTATGGTCGAGAAGTTTTCCGGAAGGTTGTTATGGGAGCGATGTTCTGCAATAATAATATCTAATATCACTAGTTAATGTTTATGCAAGTTTATAATAAACAAAATGGCTTTACTTGATCCCTGAATTCCTGAGTCCTTTTTTATAATTTCATTGAAATCTCATTACCCTGTGTGCTTATTGGCTGATCATAATTCTTGTATATAGAACATGTAAATATTTGGTTATAATATTGTAGTTTCTCCATTGAAACAAGTTCATTTGCTTCTGTTTAGAGATAGTGAAAGTAACATTTTGCTGGCATTTGTAGATTTGATTTTCACATGTGTGGTTTATGTGATCTTATAGTATCATTTATGTGTAAAGTTGCTCTAGTTTCATTAGTAGATATCTGCCAATTTTTTTCGCAAAGCATTCCCATTTACAGTAATGAAGTTTATTCCAAGGCAAAAAAATATTTTGTTATTTTAAGAAAAAAAATTGTTTCCGTTGTTTTTCTTTTAAATAAATCTCAATTGTGTTATGACTTCCCGTTTGAAAAGTAAATTTGGCAGATTATAAAAGAATAGTAAATTTCAACATAAAATGTGAATTTGATGGATATATATATATATATATATATATATATATATATATATATATATATATATATATATATATATATATATATATATATATATATATATATATATATATTCTCTTGTGTAGTTCATGAAATGTTTTGAAGGTTTATATTTAGAAAATATAAAATAAACTTTAATCATTATATTTAAGAAGAGTTGTTTAATGTTTACACATTTGAAATGCCATGTAATAAAATTGTAGCTTGAATATTAGAAAATTATATGTAATATAATTATTTTAAAACGTACCTGTTGTTATACAATTAATGTGCGAAAGATGTTAATGTTTTATAAAAGTCTGACTTCTGTATATTTGACCACAATGAGTAAGTAAAAAAGAAACAAATAAAAAACGGGATGTAGAATTGATTGATTTACACATTGTATTATTGCAGCTTTCCTTTAATTCGACTCATTTCATTGTTTATACATTTGATTAAAACTTCGACATTTCAGAAATAGATGGAAGCATGATTTGGCTAGTTACTGTCAATAGCCCCAGATTCTGGTCTTCTATTGCTAACACATACGGTTACATCACGTGTTGTTTTTCAGTCTTCAGTCTTGAGATATTCACCGATGTTCTGAATAACATATTTCATTACTGAACTGATTCAATGCCAAACAAACAGTAGGTTTGGACCAAACATGGTACGCAATCAAATGAACGATTATTGTAATACAGTATAACCAAGAAGTAATATACATTTATGTTCACTAAGCTTTGAAATTGCGAAAAATACCACAAAACAAAACAAATAACATAATGACTGTAGTATGGTGTTATATCGAACTTCTCTCCAAATGGGAGGTCACATTTGGCGATATATAATCTTTTGGCAATGAATCAGTAAATATAGATGTTAATAACAAAAGCACGGTGTCCTCTTCATTAATTGAGTATAGTTGAACTGTGACCTATTCATTCACACAATTAAATAAACAAGCTTATATTGTGGTTGAGAGCTGCGGTGGCGTAGTGGCTAGAAGCTCGCCTGCCCGCCCAGTGGGCATGGGTTCGAATGGTACTGACCACATCACCCACAGATAACCGAATGGTCTATACAAATATGGGTCTAGCACATATGTCCATTGCTTGTAACCGGATGTAAAAGAGTCCTTGACCTAATGTCAGTGTTGTGACTGAACACAAACCAGGTCTCTTCTGTTGACATATGATGCCACATTGGCGTCTGTCGTCCATATTTTTATGACATTTTGGTCAGGAAGATTATGATCACTGAGGTTTAAAGGCCATTTGCACTATCTTCTGCCAAGCCAGGATTTGTATTTTAAACAAGATTAACCTGGCTCTGCGACGAAGGAGGTTATGAATTCAGTTCGTAATCCCCATACCGCGTTCGAAACACAGCTACGGGAGATTTGAAGCAGACCGCCTTGCGTTGGTTTCCATACAATGGTATGAGTGCCAGCCATTCAGAAAGCAACGGCATGCTACTGAACGTAAACTTGCCCAGGAATCACAAACAGCCAAAACATACAGGGGTTAACTGTTACGTCCTGTAAAACTTTTATAAACAAGATTAAAAGTACATGGAAGCTTTTCATATGTGGTGTTACATCAGAATGCAAAGAAATAGCCGGATTGAAAGAAGATTAAATCACAATTTCTGAAAGAGATGGACGAAGACAGACAAGAGTATTGATAAGTCTACAAACTATATCGCCTGCCCTGGTCTGTCCCAGCTAAATTCCCTGCCTCCTGATATCAGAAACTGATACTCTAATAATTTATTACCTTTGTATCTTTACCACTGATATATATATGCCAGTAGTCTGTACATAACACAATGTGATATTCATATGCTAATTAGTACTTTTGTATTGTTTGCAAAATACAAGTTGTACGCCCTGACTCGACAATATGGAGCTTGTAAGTGTAGATCTAGTGCTGTCATCACTTTCACAATATGCGTGTCAGGTTGTTGTTGTGTGTCACGTTGTTGTTGTCTGTCAGGTTGTTGTTGTGTGTGTGTTTGTTTTTTTTAATTGTGCGTTCGCTCACTTTGAACTCAAGCGTAGTCCGTATACATGCTACTACTTCTACTGCACTGGACTGGTTTTTTTTTTGTTTGTGTTTTAGCTTTCCCTATTACCAGTGCCCCTTGTCATCAGTAGATCCCACTCTGACTTCAGAGGTATTTGTAATTTATGCCCCCAAGTCAAGGGCGAGAAAGTCAACATTTTAGTCCAACTGACCGGTGTAGGAGTTGAAACCGTGACATCGGCATCAGCACACCGGATGTTTACGAAGGAACACTTTTATCCATTCGACCATGCTGAGCTGGCATAAAGGGCGAGTCACTGACGTGTCCGAGCCATGCACAGACTAGGTTTTCTAGCTGAATTATATGTATACCTGCATTGACTGGTCCAGTGCCAAACAAACAAGACGACTTGAACCTAAAGTGGTACACAATAAAATGAACAAGTCTTATAATGTAAATGTCCGTTCAACGAGCATTAAAATTGTGGAAGATACCACGAAACAAAACAAATAACAGCATCACCCTAGTATGGCGATGTATCGTCCTTCTGTCCAAATAGGCCCGGTCACATTACACGATATATTATCCTGAGGTCCTGAATCAGTTAATTTAACAGAATTTGCTTTTTTTAAAAAACCACGCCCCGTAGCTGTAGCCTGCTGTGATTATGTGAAGTGTTAGGACCCCCACATTCCTGAGTACAAGGAGGCATAGGTGACAGTTGCCTCGGAAGTCAGAGTAGGTTCCACTGTGATGGATAAGGACACTGGTAATTTGTTTTCCGCATATCCTTTACAGGACATCTGCAGTCAACACCTGCATGTTTCAACTGCTGTTGATGTCTTGGCAGTTTTTACATTCAGTAGTTTGCCATTGCTTTCTGAATGACCGGCTCACATACCTCCGTAAGTAACCAACGCGACGCGATCCGCTGCCGAATCTCGCGCAGCTGTGTTTCGTACTAGAGTATTCGGGATTACGAACAACGTCCTTAACACCTACACCAGGGAGAATCCACACGCAAGAATCAGACCAGTGCATTAGAAGTACATAGTAGCAAGGACTACGCTTGGGTTCAAAGCGAGTGAAAGCAAACATAATTATTTTTAACAAAAACAAGTAGCCATTGTTTGCCTAGCGTAGTGAATGATTAGAGCTGACATGGAACTCTTCTCTGACCACACCCATGCCATTGTCAGCGTAACATCCTGGAGATTACACAAACGCGCTGGCGTTACCTAGGCTGCAAGTAAATCTCTTGTTGTTGGTCAGGCAATATCATGCCTGCTTGGCCACTTGGTGCTCTTCGTGTTTTTAAATTACAAACCAAGTATAGACATTTCTAGGTGTCAGTGTAGTTTGATGCCAGAACATGTTGCTCCAGTTAGTATCACCTATGATGCCAAATAATTTGTTAACATTACTGTCAGTGTCAAATGGTTTTGCTAACATCACGCTGGATGTCATATAGTTTGCTTAAGTAATATTTGATAACGATTAGAACATCCAGAAATGTATCTTTCATATTTCTACAGTTTACTGCTTGGGACTATGAAAGCTATGTACATATGACTTATATATATATATGGTAATAATTTATAAATACAGTAATATAGACAACATAACATATTTAATGTAACCACATTTATGTAATAACTACTTGCTTTGTATGGTAAATAATGCTTATTTCAATACAATTTACATAAAAAACCAGTTAAGAATCGATAATCGATATATGTGGATGGTAAAGAATGAGTATGCATATCTGTGTTTGAGTGTGCGCGCATAAGTGTGTAGTTTGTGTGTGCGCGCATATGTGTGCTTTTGTGCAGTGGCATTGTATACATACATACAAAGAATTCGATCTTATCACACAGTTACTAGATTTCCAATTTTGTGACTAGATCGCCTTGTTAGAGTTCCAGCCAAATAAGTCTCATCTTTCTTCTTCTTCTGCTCATTCTCGGTTCCTACTTTTACTTAAGTCCCGTAGTCTTCGCTCTTCAACTCAACTCAACTCCGTGCCGCCCTCCCCCTCCTGTCTTACATACCCTTGCGATGGAATATGGCTTCCGCTTAGGCAACTCACCTCCTACAGAGTGTTCCAGATCGAAATGTGCTAATGGAGCCTGTCCTTTTCATGGCAAGCCCGATAGGAGGACGTTCGATATTCACATTCCACTGTGTTTCCCACGTACTAATTTATTTAATGCTAACGGCCAAACGTAATAAACTTTTTAAAAAAAAGGTCGCTTAAAAGTCGACAAGGTCGACTTCACTGCATTGGGTTTTTATCCCATATGGCTCAGTCTCTTTCAGAAGCGTGGACAGCGTCGCACAAAGCACGAACTCCGTAGCTCCAGCGACGACCCTCAGGAGACTCCGAAAAATGGCACTCGTGAACCGAAGGACGCAGCTCGGAATCGAACCCACAACTTCGGAGCCCGAGTCAGACGGCTGGAACACTTCGCAGCGGAGACTCCCGTAAAAAACTTATTTGACGTTCTGTACTATCCTACTGTCGGTTCTTTCTTCTTCTTCTTCTGCGTTCATCCGGAGTGTTTTTTTTTTCCAAATGTAATTGCGGTGTATTGTTATGCACCTTTGGGCCTAGACCCTTAGGCCAACACGCCCGACTTTTGCGTGCGTATTTTGACAGGTTAGCATTCCTGGGGGACTCTCACTTTTGTGGTGCCGTTCACATCCCAGCTGGTCAAGTTAGAACGATCGAATACTTAACGATCAGCCCTCAATGGAAGGCAGGGACAGTCCATGGGCTTTATCCGCCATCCAAGGAAGGCTTCCATAATTGCAGAGCCGACACATAGCGCGCTGGTGCTGGGCTCACCGAAAGAATCGTCACGTCCTGCTCATGGCTGCTTTAATTGCTCACTTCAATATATTGGGCATTTCGTTTGCTACGGGCCGCTCCCCGCACAAACCAGGCTGGTCTACAGACAGTATCCACTCAGCGAGATTTCGATTCGGACATGTGCTAGTCGTTGTGTCCGAAAAACAATATAGTCAGAGATGTTCCGGGCACGACGGACATGCTAGTCAGAGCTGTTTCGGATACAGGAGCATTCGAAAAACTAGATAGTCAGAGCTGTTACAGGCACGACGTACATTCCGAAAACTAGCTAGTCGGAGCTGTTCCGGTCACTAGGACATTCGGAAAACTAGCTAGTCAGAGCTGTTTTGGGCACGTTGGACATTTCACTCAGACGTTTTTGCGTTGTGCCAGTTTTAATTTGCCACCCTTAGGCCTGCACATCCGACTTCAGCGGGAGTTTTTGATCAGGCTAACCGTCCTGGAGGTTTCGAGGGACATTTTGTTGTGGTGTCTCCCACATCTCAACTGGTCAAGTTAGAGCGGCCACAGACATCACGGTCAACCGTCAGGGGAAGGCAGGGGCAGACCATGGGCATTCCCCACTATCAAAGGAGGCTTCCATAATTGCAGAGCCGGCACATAGTGCTCTGAGACTGGGCTCACCCGAGGAATTGCCACATCATGCTCATGGCTGCTTTAACTCCTCACTTCCATATAATGGGCATTTCGTTTGTCACTGGCCGCTCCCCGCACAAATCAGGAACGATCAGTCTGCAGACGACATTCACTAGGCAAGCTTTCGCTTCGGACTTCCACGCAATGGATTCGCTAGCCAAGCGTTCCATTTCGTGTTACTGAGACGCTTTGTTTCACCCTTGACTACTCTCACTCTATGAGTATAGATACAGACTTTCACCGTAACCATTTAGTGCGACTGGGGCGCTTTTTCTACCTTTGATAACCGCTCTCGAGGCAGGCTACATGTGCTGCCGGCTCAGCACCTTACCCCCATGCATCAGTGAGCGAGTGACGGCCAGGCCTTCTCATCCGGGGATCCCCCATTGTCGTGTATTCCTTTATAGTGTCATCCCTGGAGTGAGGGGAATCAACACCCACATTATTTTAAACCCCATATCATTATTCTGGAGAATCCACTAGATTCCGTCCACAACGCTCCGTCAATCCCTGGATACCTCTTGTAACAGTACAGCGAAGGGACGATGGACTATCAACAACTCAAAGACGGTTCCAGCTCCATGTTACTTTATTAAGAATCAAGCCAGATGTTGCTCAGTTAAATCATACGTCCATCTCTTCTCTAGTCCCCGATGTTAACTGATCCGTAACCACAAACTACGTCACGACTTGAGCATCTTTCTTCCCATTCTACCCTGATGCTCAAGTGTGCTATAGTTTTGCCCACCCCATATACACTTACTGCTACACTCTTTCTCTCTCTCCCTCTCACCACTGGATCATGCCCCCTCTCACACTTCCCCAAAACAACATACTAAACAACTCTAGCTTCTAAAAATCAATAACATATTAATTTAATGAAGAAAAGTGTATGTATGTGAGAAGTGTATGTGTAGAATGTATGTCGTATACTCTAGTGTGTCTGCAGAATCAGACCGAACAGCTCAGGAGCAAAGTCTGATCATCCCTGTAAGGATCACACAACATCATCATAGTTCTGCACAAAATGACCTCACCAAAACGATGTGTTCCTCCTGCTAGATGTTGACTTCCTCCGGTAGCTTTTTGATAACCCCGATACCTGGTCACCAATCACGGATATAGTCCGATACTTATCCTGAATCGATCATACACAATGTTACCAAATGTCCTTAAAATTCTGAGACTTAACAATCCTTGCATCGTGAAAACACGGAACACTGTCCCTTGTAATAACATGGTTCATTTTTATTTGTCCTAGAGTTTCACCATTACACCGTTATAGTTTACAGTCTCATAGGAATCTAATAATTTAGTAAAAACGCCAGGTTCATTGTTCCTGTTTCCTAGATAATCACTATTGTTCTTTCTACACAGATAATCACTATTGTTCTTTCTACATAGATAATCACTATTGTTCTTGTTCCAGGTGGTATGGAAAATAATCTCACTATTGTTCTTGTTCCATGTGGTATGGAAAATAATCTCACTATTGTTCTTGTTCCATGTGGTATGGAAAATAATCTCACTATCAACTTCCGTGATCCCTACCACTAAGAGAAGTCTTCTGTCGGATACTTATATGTTTCGGCTCAACAAAGCCATGTTTCTTCAGACAATTTTTATCATGGGCCCAGTGCAAAAGCCGCTGATTAAATCTTCCCGCACTAATTTATCCATGATCTGAAATAGTGATGTTTCAGCTTGCTTTCTTCATAACCTGAGGGGAACCTGTGAAAGAGAGAGAGAACACACCTGACGAGAGCAACCGGATACTGACCCCTATTAGATGAGTGTAGGCCGACGGCCTCACTGAAATATATACAGTGAACCAAACTCTGTCATGGGGCAGAGGAGCTCATCACATCGGTCTGATTTAGGGTAAGACAAGGAAAGACCAATTGTAAAGTGCAGAACCCCAGTAGACACCCCACTAGAATATCCCACCATTGGACATTTCCCCTATCCCCCAACCATCCTCAATCTTTCTACATATCATCCCACTTCACTATTCCCAACCAGCTGAGCTAATTGACCTCTCATACTAGTTAGTTTTAACAATGCGATTGCTTACTGTCGCCGACACTCCTTGAATACCTAACCACAAAGCCACAACACTATGCTCAAGTCCTAAACACTATCTATCACTAGACTGTTCTACATTATTTACATCTAAATGCTAACGAGTGAATACCTTATGAAAACTCAGCTCTATCCTGAATCGAATCTACACTTTGCCATGAAAGACACATGTTACTCAACGTTAATTGATACAGAACACAATATTCTTTTCTATATTAGAACCGAGCTAGTCAGACACTTCAGCCTAGGTCAACTCCCTTGTTCACACCAGCGGCAACAAGTTATGTTTTCATACACTCGGGGATTGTCCAAGTGACGTCATTAGATGTCAACAACAGGTGGTCTTAGCAGCAACCAAATCAAGACGGCGCCCCTCCTTTCATCTTGCGATTCGGGCAGAACAACATGCCGACAATTTCCCGTTTCCTAGGGAAATCTCAAAGACTGGTAGTTTCGTTTGATCCGACGTGTTTCCCCACTAGTAACAAACAATTGCAGCTGTGAATACAGACTGTCTCTGTTAGTCTATCATCTTATCGTTAACTACAGTAGTCCCGTGACATAGGCCCCCTCTTAAGAGAGTAGTCCATCTCACTCTTTTCCCCTGGAAGTTCGATCCAGATGATTCATTCCTCTTCTTCAGGAGCTGGGTGTCTGGACAGAAAATCCGCTCCAACATTTCCTTCCCAGGTATATACTCCACTGTGAAATGGTAGGGTTGAAGTAGCAACGACCACCGTATCAAACGGGCGTTGAGCTTCTGAGAAGTAGCCAGGAACATCAAGGGCTGATGATCCGACTGGACTCGAAACTGAACTCCATACAAATAGGGCTGGTATTTCTGCACGGCCCATACGAGAGACAAACACTCTCTGTCGACGGTCGAATAATTCCTCTCAGCCTGGAGAAGTTTCTTGCTTGCGTATGCCACAGGTTTCAAAACCGAAGCATCGTCTTTCCCTTCCTGTAACAGGGCTGCCCCAATTCCAATCCCACTCGCATCCGTTCTCAACACAAATGGCTTGGAAAGGTCGGGGAGCTGTAAAACAGGTTTGCTGACCAAGGCCTCCTTCAACTGACTGTAGGCACTCTCACACTCCGGTGTCCAAACGATTTGGTCCGGGATCCCTTTTTCAAGGTTTCCGTTAATGGAGCTCCCAGTTCAGTGAAATGCGGCATACATTTCTGGTAAAACCCACGCAACGAGAGAAAGGATCTCACATCCTTCTTCGTTTTTGGCCTTGGAGCACATATGATTTTTTTCTAGGCTCCTTTCCTCTGGGACAATTTGTCCTGGAGTGATGGTGTGACCCAGAAATTCCAGAGTCTGGTAACCAATCATGCACTTGGTTGGGCGAGCGCTAAGCCCTGCTTCCCTGAGCCTATTGAAAACTCTCTCCAAGGATTGCAAATGGTCATCCAAGCTGTCACTGGAAATCAGTATATCATCCATGAATGAGATAATGGACGGATCCTGTAGGGGATCTAGTAAGGTCCTCATCATGCGAGTTCCACACTAGATGCATTGCTGAGTCCAAAGGGCATGACCTTGAATTCGTAATGTCCACTGGGAGTACTGAAGGCCAGCATGGGTCGAACCTCTGGTTTGACCGGAATCTGATAATACCCCCGACTCAGATCCACCTTTGAGAAGTACCTAGCCTTATGGAGCCTAGCGAATAACTGAGTTGGATTCGGCAAAGGTTCCACCTGAAATTGCGTATGACTGTTCAAGAGTCGATATTCTATACACAACCGGTGTTCTTCACTTGGTTTGCGTAACAAAACCACCCCCGCATTGTATGGGGATGTGGATGGCGCAATTACGTCATCCTCCAGCAGTTTCTGTATTTCCTCCTCCAGGGCCTTTTCTTTAGAGAATGGCACTGGGTAAACCTTTTGGCGAACAGGCTCGTGTGTGGTCAAGGTCATCTCGAACTCAACCAACCTCGTTCGTCTTGGTTTATCAGTCAGTATCTCCTTATGAGACTCGAGAACCTGGGTTATCTTTTCCCTCTCCTGGGAAGTCAGATCAGGGTTCACCTGCACATCCTTGTAGGTTTCCTGGTGTACCGGGGGATATTCCCTGCCCTCGTTGGTTCCCACTTCAGTCTCCACTGCAACTGCCATTGCCATGAGGTGGGCTGCTTTGCCTCCGGGTCTCTCCTCGTACTTCCGCAGGAGATTGATATGGAAAATCTTCGACTTTCCCCGGATCCGGATCTGATAGTTGGTTCTGGATATCACCCTTTCCACGGGAAATGGTCCTTGCCAACCTATCTCCAGTTTGTTGGTTCCCGTTGGGATTAGCAACAATACTTTTTCTCCCACCTCTAGAGATCTGTCTTTAGACCTACGGTTGTAATAAGCCGCATGTCTTTTTCTGGCTTTTTTCAAGTTTTGAGTTGCCAGAGTCCATCCCTTGTGAAGTTTTTCTTTCAGTTCCTCCACGTATTTATAAGAGGAGATCACTTCTTCTGAAGTCCCCTCCTCAGTTCAACTCCTCAACATGGCTTCCAACGGTCCCTTGATTGGACGACCAAACAGCAAAGTAGCGGGTGGTAGTCCTGTTGAGCCATGAGGTAATTCCCGATAGGCAAAAAGTGCTGCTGGGATATATTCATCCCACCTATCAGGTTTTTCCTGTGCCAGTTTCCGAAGCATTGTCATCAACGTGCCGTTGAAACGCTCTACTTGTTCATTGGCTTGAAGGTGGTAAGGGCTGGTATGTATATGGTTAGAGTGGAACACCCTTCATCATCATCATTATTACATTCATCATCTTCATTATCCTTACAATCATCAGGACACTAGACCACATGTCGTAACAGGGGTGAGATGAAATACAAAGTGGGGTCTTGCTTAAGATACAAAACCGGATGCTTGTAGTATGCGTGATATGTAATATGGGTTGTGTCGTGCTTGAGGCACAAAACCAGATGATTATGACATGAATGATATTTAATACAAAGTGGTGTCATGCGTCGGAGTGCACTAAATTATTAATTAGTGTATGGGTTATGCCGAACATGTGATCTTGTGATAGACAGGACACAAATTGCCTTCTATCATGAGATTGACTGTAAGCTTACACTCCTCCTTCTTAGCATGTCCTTCATTCACCAGACACATTCATATCTGTATGGATGATCATTTCACTCATTCATCAGACATGATATTCATATGTGCATGGATGATCATTTCACTCATTCATCAGACATGATATTCATAGGTGCATGGATGATCATTTCACTCATTCATCAGACATGATATTCATAGGTGCATGGATGATCATTTCACTCATTCATCAGACATATTCGTGTCTGTGTGGATGACAATCAAGCATATGTATGTGCTTTGCACATGATAAATTCAGAGATTCAACACCAATGACATTACAATGGAATGTCACTCATTCTCATCCTTCATCAGACATAATAATTATTTGGGCATGGATGATACGTAAGCATACTGATGTGCTTTTACAAATTATACATTCACATCTGTTTAACAATAATGAAATAACGCATGAATCCCCACAGACATGCTCTCTTCAATGACATAGACTTATGTGATCATTAGGCTATACTTATGAGATTCACAAAGGATGATTCCTCATGTTTAGCAATAATGAAATTACACATGGATCCCCACACGCTCTCATCATTTACATAGATTTCTGTGATATACTTAATCCACATTCATTCATCATGAATCATATCCACACTTGCATGGCGGTTGATTAAGCATTATTATGTGGCACAAATATTAATTCCACATGTTTAACAACAATGAAATTACATTTGACTCACCACATGGGTGCTTTAACCCACCTATAGAAATCTATTTGGCTCCCATGTGCTCATGGAAAAAAAAAACCTGTTTGACTATTACACATTACACTAAGTTGTCTTACCAGTGTTTGCACATTTAAAATAGTTTTCTTCTGAATGAACAAAGTATTCTTAGCTTCCTAAATCTTAAGTTAATCACCCCTAAATCACTGTTAATTTAGTTTAACTTCTTAAGAAATAAAATGTACAACCTGGTCTAATGCTTACACATTAAGTTAAGTTGTTTAACTGGGATAAAAATAAAACTCACTGTGGTTTTTCCTAATGTACAGTTTATCCATGGCTATGTTAACTGAATATAATATTTAGTTTTTACTAATTTAATTATTTTAAGAACTAACCACATGGTTTACAACACACTGACTCCCCGGCTTCTTGAAAAGGTTCACAGACTAACTTAAATTAAAATAAATATTGTTTTTACCTCAATTCTCTTCGGAATGACTTCCCACACGACGACACAGAGCTCAGGGCCCAAGCCTCGGATTTTCCTCCAAGTTCTCTGGCTGATTTTATTTCTTCTCACACTTTGATTTTCTTTCAATGTTGAGGTTGTAAAACTTTGCCATGCCGTCAGAGAGTGACCCTTTCTCCCTCGTGTTGGGCTGGTGAACAAACAGGACGGTTTCCTCTTTGCGTGTCGTATTTATGTTCGCTATTCAGAGTTCGAGTTTTTGGTTGAATCGCCGACAATGAGTTATTGTAAATTTTGGATTGTAGAAGTAGGGAACAAACTAGTACTGTTGCGGTGCTAATGTTGAATGTTATTACGAGGAATACCCACAGCGATGTTGCCGGCTTGTGAAAATATATCACACTGGTTAAGGATTACTTGTCCTACTTACAAGGCGAAATGATTTCAGCCTGGTCCAGGATTACTTTAGGAGAACTCCGCACTTGCCTTGCTTACAAGGCGAAATTATTTCAGCCTGGTCTAGGATTACTTTGGGAGAACTGCACACTTGTCCTGCTTACAAGGCAAAATGATTTCAGCCTGGTTAAGGATTACTTTGGGAGAACTGCACACTTGTCCTACTTACAAGACAAAATGATTTCAGCCTGGTCCATGATTACTATAGGAGAACTTCACACTTGTCCTGCATACAAGGCACAAGGATTTCAGCCTGGTTAAGGATTACTTTGGGAGAACTGCACACTTGTTTTACTTACAAGCCGAAATGATTTCAGCCTGGTCCAGGATTACTATAGGAGAACTTCACACTTGTCCTGCTCATAAGACACAATGATTTCAGCCTGGTTAAGGATTACTTTGCGAGAACTGCACACTTGTCTTACTTACAAGACGGAATGATTTCAGCCAGGATAAGGATTACTTATGGAAAACTGGCCAACATAAAATGTGAAAGCTATAGTTACCGATCGGGATTCGAACCTGTCACCTCCAAATGACGACAGCGCCTCGCTTCAGTAACAAGTGTACTTCGACACATAACCATATAGAAACTCCAAAAAAGAGTGTCTTCATTGGTCATGTCTATCATACACATGAACCTACAACTGTGGAATACGGACATAATTAGTATCAAATCATTGAGATAGCACCACAGCTCTCACAATTTATATTAAAACAGCATAGGTCAAATAACAAACACACAAACACATCGGACCGTAATGCTGTGTCGAGTATATTCACAAACATTTAAAAAAGAGATATGATTGGTCGGTTCTAATGTTGTACACGTATTACACAGGAAATCAATAGTGACCCGTTGAGGCCACTGAGACATTTACATAAATAAACACACACATAGTATTGCCTGGCGCTCACAGAAGGAGAAGAAGAAGGAAGTAGAGGCTAGAGGACGCACTAGACAACATAAAATTTGAAAGCTATAGTTACCGACCGGGATTCGAACCTGTCACCTCCAAATGACGACAGCGCCTCGCTGCGGGAACAAGTGTACTTGGACGCATGACCAACTAGACATTCCAAAAAAGTATCTTCATTAGTCATGTCTATCATACACATGAACCTATAACTTTGAGGCACTCAGCTGAAGGATATGGCTGAACGCCTCTAAGTCAAATCCCTCAGATGCCTGCTCTTGGAGGTTTGATGCTGGGCCGGCAGCATCTGCAGCCTACCTTACAGACGTACTGGTTATCCTTTCCTCTAGAAAAAACAAGGCAAGGCCGAGAGAGGGATCATGCTGCATGGGCAACACATGTTCTCTGAATCCACGCCCGGGCATTGTGCGATGGAATTCTAGCTCTAGTTCCAATCCACATACTTTCGTCTGTAAAGACGGCAATGACTCTTTCAGACAATCGCTGACAGACATAGTGGAAGTAACAGTAGAGATAAGATTAGCAATTAGAGTATCCGTCACGCCTGGAAACGTAACACAACATCAGCTATAAACATAAATCTGGTAGTATATGAGCATACTAATTATAGGAGAAACACTTAGAAATAGTGTGTTTTGAACAAAGATAATTTATTTGGTTTTATTTTTATATTTTCAGAAACTACCACCTCTCTCTCTCTCTTTCTCTCTCTCTCAATTCAATCCAAAACCCAATTTGTAAAGATGATACATTTATAAAAAAACATCACCCGTATTATCATTACGTACATTCATATGTAACAAATGTCATTCAGGTGGTGATTATGATGATGGTAGATACAAGCAAGTGTCAAAACCAAGCATCCCCTGGTAACATCACTGACACTGATCGTATTCCCTCTCCCCCGTTTTTCATAAACAGTAATGGAGGTCAGCATGGCTGAATGGATAACAGCGCTCATTCTTAAACATCCTGTGTGGTGCTGATGCTGAGAAAGGGGGTTCAACCCCTACACTGGTCAGTTGGACTAACATATTGACTTCTCATCCTTTACGTGGAACATACATTACAAATACCCGTGAAGTCGGAGTGGGATTGCCTAATGGCGAGGGACACCGGCAATAGGAAAAGCTAATCAACACTCAAAAATCATCCCCGTGCACTAGAAGTAGCATGTATGGACTACACTTGAGTTCAAAGCAAGCCAGCGCAACAAAAAATAAATAAGCAGTAATAACAAAGATGTCACCACAATTGCGTTCACATTCAGTGTTACTTGGCCAGGATAAGATGTCACCACAATAGCGTTCACATTCAGTGTTACTTGGCCAGGATAAGATGCTATGCGGCTGTAAAGTCAAATGTTATAAACCTCAAGAGCTCAATGTTTCCCTAGAATGGACATTAGGACAGATATGGCCTGCAGTGAATCACCTGCAACATTGACAATCAGTGTCCAAACCTGATGACTTCTACTGAATAAAATCATCAACTTCAACACCAGATTATCAAGTCAATGTTCTTAAGTCTGATCAACAGCTGTTATCTAGTAACTCAGAAAGCTCTGTGATTGTTCCATAACAAATGTATCAAAATACTTCTGGCCTGTTCTGTCAACCACACTGAAGTAAACAAAATGTTGCAGGTCTGAAGTTTAACAGTGCTGGCCGACATTGCAGGGGAAGTCAAAGGACGTGACGTAAATCAATGGGAGCAATAATTGTAGAACTTCTCACGCTGCATTTTCAAGTATGAGTCCGAACGCATGTAAAGTCGGGTTCTATTACGTTTTATTGTGGATCCATATATAAATCAGGTTCATTAATCAACATGGCCACAAAAGCTCTGGGTCACGGCTCAAATTATAAAATGGCTTCATACAATCTTCAACTTTAAATCTAAATCTCGCCAGATGGAATCCTAAGCTGCTACTCGAGACGATGGTCAGAAGCTTCTCGCCCGTAACCAAGTGGTCATCCCCTATGACTCTCCTTAACGCATCATCAGGAGACCGTGCTCAATCGTGCACAGCCCACTTTTCATCTTGCACATTAAGTGCCATGCTTTGCTGCTTTGCCTTTGGAACCCCGACCATTTGCCTTGCGAATCCATAACAGTGGCACACTGTTACAGAAGCATGGCCGAATGGGTAAGAACGCGTGTTCTTAAACATCCTGTGTGCTGATGCCGAGGTAAGCGGTTCAACCCCTACACCGGACAGCTGGACTAAAATGCTGACATGTCATCCTTGACTTGGTGACGTAAATTACAAGTACCTCTGAAGTCGGGGTGGGTTCGCCTGATGGCGGGGGACACTGTTAATAAGGAAAGCTAACCCACATGCACAATCCAGTCCATCACTACTATAAATAGTGTGTATGGACTATGCTTGAGTTCAAAGCGAGCAAGTGCCAAAACAAAACAAAACAAAAATGTTAATAAGAAATGTACACACCACAGTAGGATATCAGTAAATATTTAGATCTGTAATTTGCTTTATTTAATATTAATTTATCTCTTCTAAACACAACCAGGACAATGAATGAGGCATCTATAAGCCAGTGTTATCTTTTCACTGTGTAAAACTAAACAAGTCCCTCTAGCTGATGGGACCTGCTGTGGGTATGTGAAGTGTTAGGGCCGTCACATTCTGTAGGTCTGAGGGCACGGAGGATAGGTGGTCAGTCTTTTCCTTCCCTAGCGAATGTTCACGGCTGGCACTGAACCCTATTCCAACTGTGCTCATGCCATTGTCTGCATGATGTCCTAACCACTACACCAACACATCTATGTCATTAGTTATATCATCATCATCATCATCACCACGTCCCTTGCCAGCTGGTGTAAGCGTTCATGCCTCACCACAGTTCTCGGTCTTTGGTTTTCTGGATCAGCTTTGCTGGTGATATTCCTCCATGCCAGTGTCTCGATCCATCCATCATCATTTCTCTTGGTCTGCCTCTGCCTCTCTTCCCCGCGATCTTTTCAGTTGTCGCGATGTTCTCTAATGCTTATCTTCACATCACATGACCAAAGAAAGCTGTTTGTTTCATTCTTATTGTTAAATATAATGTTCTAGTTTCATTAGCTTCTTTTAGGCAGTTGTTGTTACTCTGGCAGTCCTAGGAATTCACAACATTCGTCTTAGAAACCACAACTCTGTTGCTTCCAAGTTCTTACTAATTTGTTCATTTATATTCCAAGATTCACAGCCATACAGCAAAACAGTTTCAATATAGCATTTCAGCACTCTCTTACATTTAATGACAGTGACTTATTGCATAAGATACCTTTCATTTTCTTAAATGCAACGTTTACTTCCCCTATTCTGTTCTTAATCTCTGCTGTACATCTTCCATCTGATGTTATAATTGCCCCTAGGTATTTAAAATTATCGACATGGTTAAGAATTTTCCCTTCTATTTCTATTTCACATATATTAGGTATGTAATGATAACAATATAAACATCATGTTGCCAATAATGAAACCATATTTACTGGAGGTATTCTATATCTATATATGGTGACAACTGGAAAGATCAAGAGGAAGAAAGGCAGAGGCAGGCCAAGAAAAATGATGCTGGATGGATTGAGACGGTTGCATGGAGGAATATCATCAGCAGGGTAGATCCAGAACATCAAAGACCGAGATCTGTGGAGAGACATGAACGTCTGCACCAGGCACTTGATGATGATGATAATTATGCTGTGTCATTGTGGTGCAGTTTGCTAAGTTTCCCATTATTATTTATGAAACAGAGGTATAAACAGGAGCAAGGACCACTTACTTCTGCTACGATGATGTGAGGAGAAGAGCGCAACTCTGACTGCGTAGGACCAAAGGAGAGAATGAATAAAGACAAAGAACCTCTCACCGTCCTCGGTTAACAAGAATAGGAGATGAGGTGTTTACCTCCTGAAACCAAAAGCTTGTTGAAGCAGCGAAAGAGATTGAGTGTGATTAATGGATTGTTGTACAGGAAATTAAAGAAGCCAGGTAGAGGGTGGATTTCTCAATTAGTGGTACCTGATGCATTGAAGCAGAGAGTGTTAGAATCGGTGCACAGCACCGGCCATCAGGGCAGAGATAGGATGATACAAATCCTGAGAAGTCGGTGTTATTGGGTTGGCATCACAAAAGATGTTGGGCTGTTTTGTAAAAGATGCCAGAGGTGTAATATTGCTAAACCACCCCATATTAAACTGCAGGGTCCTTCAGGTAATTTATTAGCATCTAGGCCTTTTGAGTTGGTGACCATGGATTTTACTATGTTGGAGAAAGATAGTCGGGGGTATGAAAATGTGTTGGTCATTACAGATGTTTTCACCAAATTTACAGTTGCTGTTCCCACAAGGGATCAGAAGGCCTCGACAGTTGCAAAAGTTCTGGTGGAGAAATGGTTTCTGTATTTAGGTGTACCCCATAGGCTCCATTCAGATCAGGGCAGGAACTTTGAATCGGCTGTGATTGCAGAACTCTGTAGGGTATACGGGATTCAAAAGAGCCGTACAACGAGTTGGAATCCAAAAGGGAACGGTCAGTGCGAGAGGTTTAATAGGACCCTACATGATCTTCTGAGGCCACTAGAGGCAAGCCAGAAAAGGAAATGGTCTGAACATATAGCTGAAGTTGTGTTAGTCTATAACTCTACGCCCCACTCGTCCACCGGGTATTCCCCGTACTACTTGGTGTTTGGAATCGAGCCCAGATTGCCAGTAGATTTCATGCTAGATGCTAGTGATGATAGTGATTGTAATGATGGGGAACCAAATGTTGAGAACTGGGTGACTGGACATCTTTCCCGTCTGCGTAACACGCATGTTAGGGCAGGCGAACAGTTAAGAAAGTTAGCTGCTGTAAGGAAAGAGAGATGTGACAAGACATCATCCCCTAAATTGCTAACCATAGGAGAAGAAGTTAGGAAGAGAGTCCACTTGAAACAGAGGTATAAACAGGAGCAAGGACCACTTACTTCTGCTACGGTGATGTGAGGAGAAGAGCGCAACTCTGACTGCGTAGGGCCAAAGGAGAGAATAAATAAAGAGAAAGAACCTCTCACCGTCCTCGGTTAACAAGAATAGAAAAGGATTAAGGTTTAAGAAGATCCAGGGTGGGCCGACAGGGAATTGGAACAATATTCTCCAATCCCAGACAAAGAATTACGCCGAGGGCTGTTCTAACACCAATGACTATACTTCTAAGAGTCTATCAACTAAACAAAGTAAGAGTAACACGAGCATCATTACATGAGCTGGTTGGCCAACTCAACCAGCAGCAGACCGGCGATACTAAGAAGAAGAAAGGACCAATAGGACGGCTGTGGACTCCAGAGTGTGATGAGGCGTTTAATCACTTAAAAGAGGCACTGACATCAACACCCGTTTTAGGCTTCCCAGACTTCTCATGACAGTTCATATTGGAGGTAGATGCCTCATACCATGGTTTAGGTGCGGTCCTCTCGCAAATTCAAGATGGTAAGAAAAGAGTCTTAGCTTACGCTAGCCGCACACTTCGCCCCTCAGAACGAAACGCTAAAAGTAGTTCTAAGCTTGAGTTACTTGCGTTGAAGTGGGCTATGACTGAGAAGTTTAGAAGTTATCTTTTAGGTACTAAAGTAGAAGTTTTTACAGATAGTAGGAATTTAGCTTTGTGGCAAAAGGCAAAACTGGGTGCCATTGAGCAGAGATGGATAGCACAGATGTCGATGTTTGACTACACCATTAAGCACAAACCAGGTCGTGCTAATGGAAATGCTGATTATTTGTCCCGCTACCATTTTGAAGCCCCAGGAAGATCAGATGAAGAAGGTGACATTCCAATCAGTCACATAGCGGCCACACCAGTTAGTCCAAATTTAAGAACTGCTAGGATAGGAGAGATTGTAGATGTAGATAGACAGAATAACCCTGTGGGTAATGTGCCACTGTTATCATTACCATCATATTCAGCTGAAGAGTTGATAAAACTACAAGCAGACGATGTGCATGTGTATAAAGTGTTAACTTGTGTGAGTGAGAGTAGTGAGACTGAGTAAGATAGAGATGAGGTGTTTACCTCCTGAAACCAAAAGCTTGTTGAAGCAGCGAAAGAGATTGAGTGTGATTAATGGATTGTTGTACAGGAAATTAAAGAAGCCACGTAGAGAGTGGATTTCTCAATTAGTGGTACCTGATGCATTGAAGCAGAGAGTGTTAGAATCGGTGCACAGCACCGGCCATCAGGGCAGAGATAGGATGATACAAATCCTGAGAAGTCGGTGTTATTGGGTTGGCATCACAAAAGATGTTGAGCTGTTTTGTAAAAGATGCCAGAGGTGTAATATTGCTAAACCACCCCATATTAAACTGCAGGGTCCTTCAGGTAATTTATTAGCATCTAGGCCTTTTGAGTTGGTGACCATGGATTTTACTATGTTGGAGAAGGATAGTCGGGGGTATGAAAATGTGTTGGTCATTACAGATGTTTTCACCAAATTTGCAGTTGCTGTTCCCACAAGGGATCAGAAGGCCTCGACAGTTGCAAAAGTTCTGGTGGAGAAATGGTTTCTGTATTTAGGTGTACCCCATAGGCTCCATTCAGATCAGGGCAGGAACTTTGAATCGGCTGTGATTACAGAACTCTGTAGGGTATACGGGATTCAAAAGAGCCGTACAACGAGTTGGAATCCAAAAGGGAACGGTCAGTGCGAGAGGTTTAATAGGACCCTACATGATCTTCTGAGGCCACTAGAGGCAAGCCAGAAAAGGAAATGGTCTGAACATATAGCTGAAGTTGTGTTAGTCTATAACTCTACGCCCCACTCGTCCACCGGGTATTCCCCGTACTACTTGGTGTTTGGAATCGAACCCAGATTGCCAGTAGATTTCATGCTAGATGTTAGTGATGATAGTGATTGTAATGATGGGGAACCAAATGTTGAGAACTGGGTGACTGGACACCTTTCCCGTCTGCGTAACGCGCATGTTAGGGCAGGCGAACAGTTAAGAAAGTTAGCTGCTGTAAGGAAAGAGAGATGTGACAAGACATCATCCCCTAAATTGCTTACCACTTGTTTCAAATGTTCAGTGTTGAGGCAAGTGGTAACCTGTATAAAGGTTGCTGATTTATTGTTTGTGTAACTTTTATGTTTGTTTAATTATTTTTATGTAAAAAGTGAGGGTTGTATTCATTTTGTTATGATTGCTCATGTAGCAGAGGGGCTATTTCTCCTCACTGATGTTAATTTGATCACTGAGTATTAACTTGTACTAGTATAAGGATGGCTTATGCTTATGTGTTATTAATGTTATTTTGGACTTATTGATGACTGGTGACGTACATGTATACTGTTTCACATTATAAATCTGGATAGAATGAGTCAATTTTTTTTATAATGGTACTGCTTAGGGATGTAACCAGCAGTTCAGGTGTTGAGGGCAGTGTCCTCAAGAGTGACAGGTGTTTTTTGTTGTTGTTGAGAGATGTGTTCCATGGCATAGAATTATCAGAGCATAGAGGTGTGAAGATAACTACCTGTTTGGTAAGTGTACCAGGGACGTATGGTTCGGTTGTCGAAACGACAACAGTTAAAGAGGGGGAATTATTCATTGTTTTTGTAATTGTTCGTATAATATTGTGAACACTAAGGTGGCGGGAGACTGTCTCCCTGTTGATTGCATTATTTTTTTTTTCACTGCTGATATTAGTTTAGTCATGAATAATGACTGGTATTAATGTAAATGTACCTTGTATTTGCATGTGACCATTATTCTTGGTGGTACCTGATGTACATTTTTGGGGTGTTTTACTTGATGGGTGATGTCTGGTGAGGATAGGGAAAATATTTTTGAGCTCCATCAATAGTGGAGGACTATAAGGTAGGGGTAAGAAATTATCCATCCTTTACCCAAGGCACTAGGGGTGTAATGTTCAGTTGTCGGGACGACAACAGTTAAAGATGGGGAATAATGTACTCGGCTCGCGATGATGGTGGAATTCTGCAAGAGGGCGTCTGATTGGTCTGGAACTCTGGGAGTCAGAACGACCCAGTATAAAAGGCCCCTGCATACATAGAACTGGCCGTTTCCGTAGTCCACCACACTGAGTGACGAGGCGCCAATGCCTATTGCAAATGTGTGTTTAGTAGTTAGACCCTGAAGTTTTGCAGTGGAAAAGCCAGAATTCTAGTTTTAGATTTTAGATTATCCTGGGTTTTTAGTGGACTATAAGTTTTTGGTAAATTAGTTTTAGTGGATTATTTGTTGGTGGATTAGTTTTTGATGGATTAGTGTTTGGTGGATTAGTGTTTGGTAGATGTGGAGTTTTTATTGGATTAGAAGATTTTGCTACACTTAGGAATTTTGTTTGTTAGGTTAGTGTCTTTGCTGTTTGATTTTTGCTGTATCCTAATTTCTTTGTTGATGCTACATGTCTGTATATTATTGTGAAGTTTAGAAGTTTAATAAACAAATGATGCTTGTGTTACTCTTACTTTGTTGTTTAGTTGATAGACTCTTAGAAGGATAGTCATTGGTGTTAGAACAGCCCTCGGAGTAATTCTTTGTCTGGGATTGGACAATATTGTTCCAATTCCCTGTCGGCCCACCCTGGATCTTCTTAAACCTTAATCCTTTTCTATTCTTGTTAACCGAGGACGGTGAGAGGTTCTTTCTCTTTATTCATTCTCTCCTTTGGCCCTACGCAGTCAGAGTTGCGCTCTTCTCCTCACATCACCGTAGCAGAATTAAGTGGTCCTTGCTCCTGTTTATACCTCTGTTTCATTTATTTTACGACTACAGCACTGGATATGGCAACAGAACACGATGCCAGTGAATCCTGATCGTTGTCATTGAATGAGAGACTAGAAGTAAGAACTGGCACGGCCAGACACGACAGGTACATCGGGAGAATGAGGGGCCCCAACTAACAGAACTGGCACTATTGCCCGCCGGACGCTGATGCATATGTTAGGGAGATGATCTGAGCACCTATTGACATGTCTGGGTGCAAGGATGATACCCCAAAAGATAACGAACTAACTAACATGAAACAAAAGAGGTAAATGAGATACTGTTAGATGGATATCACAGCAAAACAGATCATAACTTCAACTTATAAATATTGTTATTATTTATTTGTTGTGGACCTAAAAGAGAGAATATGACATTTTGAACAACAAAGCTAACATCTAGCTTATTTAAACATGACAAAATACAACAGGATTTTCCTTATACACATAAAACTATTATATAGCCCAGAAATCCGGTTATGTGCATTTGCGTCCAAGTGCCGCGTGGCAAAAGTCAAAAGGCAAGACCAAGAAACGGGTAAACAGGTCCTCGCCAACACAGGAGTAGGACAGCATGATCAGCAGCAAGAAGAACGCTGTCAAGAACTGGATAAGCAGCAGTAGGTTCAGCTGGTGGTGCATGTGCTGAGTCTGTGTGTCGATCTGATCCACCTGCAGAAAACAAGATGGATATAAGGGGGCTTCACATGAAAACCTTACAAGTGTGTACAAATTACAATAACCATGCCACTGTCTTGTAACCTATCAATATTGTTGTCAAGGATGTCAAGAGTGCTAAGCATGTGACATCACAGTAAGATGAACACATTGATGTCGTCCATCCATTATGTGCCATGCCGATAAGCGTGGACGGTCATAATTCGCCATTTCATTCGATCACCAGTTGTCACCAAGTTCTCTAATTCATTTCTTCTCATAACATGCCCAAACAAATTTGACTTCTACGTCTAATTTCTCTATCAGTTTACGATCTTCATTTGTTTCTTGAAGGACTTGTTCATTGGTTGTTCTGTCTGTCCGTGTTATTCTTTGCATTTTCCTCAGAAACTACATTTCCACAGCCATCATATGTTTTTCAGCTTGACTACTCATTGTCCATGTTCACATCCATACAAAAGTACAGGTTCTATGTAGCACTTCAACAATCTTTTTCTCGTTTCAATTGATATCTTTTTATTGGTCAGTATGTTTTTTATCTTGCAAAAGGCTACCTTCGCCATGGCAATTCTTGTACTAATCTCTTCAAGGCATCTCGCATCAGATGTTATGATTGCTCCAAGATAACTGTACCGATTCACTTGCTTAAGAATATGCCCATTTACTTGTATATCAAATTGTGGTATTTCCTTCGTCCCAGTGACGACCATAATCTGTATCTTCTTACAATTCAATTCTAACCCAAGTTGTTCACTGTGTGCAACGACTTCATCTACTGCAGGTCCTGTTCATTGTCTGCAATCAAGACTGTATCATCTGCATATCTAATGTTATTGATGTATCGTCCCCCAATGCTGATTCCTTCCATATCTTCTATATTTCTGAAAATATTTTCACTGCACAGGGAAAAAGGATCTGGAGACATTACACAACCCTGCTGTCTCATACCTCTTTTAATAGGCTGATATTGACTTATATCATTATCAATTCTGATGGCAGCTTTTTGTGTCCAATATATGTTGTTTTACAAGTATAAGGTCTTTTCCATTAATTTGTAGATCTTCAAGCATCCTTATCATGTCGACATGTCTCACTTTATTGAAAGCTTTTATGTAGTCAAAACTTCACTATATAACGTCACAATAACTAATAACTATAGTTATATATAGTTATATATAGAAAATAACTTCACTACACACTAATAACTATAGTTAACCACAGAAACATCAAAACGTACCAACGCTTAAAGTTGTATAATGTAACTGCATCAAAGATAAAAACTGTAAAAAATAACTACACCAATGATCAAAGTTGAAAAAAGTAACAACACCAATGATTATAGTTGTAAACATGAACTGCGTGAATGATTAGTTTTAAAATGTAACAGCACCAATGATTCAATTTTAAAAAGTAACTGCACCTATAATCAAAGATGTAAAAAGTAACTGCACCAATGATTACAGTAAAAGTAACTGCAACCGATGATTACAGTTGTATAAAGTAACTGCACCAACAATCAAAGTTGTAAAAAGTAACTGCACCAATGATTACAATTGTAAAACGTAACTGCAACAATGATTACAGTTGTAAAAAGTAACTGCACCAACGATAAAAACTGTAAAAAGTAACTGCATCAATGTTTACAATTGTAAAAAGTCACTGCACCAATGATTTGTTTTAAAAAGTAACTGCACCAATGATCAAAGATGTAAACAGTAACTGCACCAATGATTACAGTTGTAAAAAAGTAACTGCACCAATTATTACAGTTGTATAAAGTAACTGCACAAACGATCAGAGTTGTAAAACATAACTGCGCAATTGATTACATTTGTAAAAAGTAACTGCACCAGTGATCACAGTTGTAAAAAGTAACTGCACCAATTATTATTTATTTTTTTTGCATATCCTATTTACAGACCGGTTTGAGGCCGAACTCCCTGGTTTAGAAGTTAACGTCTTTCTCCGTAATACCGTATATCCACGTCAAGAACGTAACCTGCGCGAGAATCGGTAGCGGTTCTCGCCGCCTTGGTAACTTACAGGGTATTTGAGCCGGTCGCTCAGAAAGCAATGGCAAACTACTGAGCGTAATCTTGCCTAGTACATCAACAGCAGCTGAAAAATGCTGGTGTTGACCGCAACGTCCTGTAAGGGATATACAACATTTTTAAAAAAATTTACAAGACATCGCTGTCAACACCAGCATTTACTGCTGTTGTTGATGTCTTGGCAAGTTTACGTTCACTAGTTTGCCACTGATTTCTGAACGACCGACTCCAATACCAACATGTTAAAACCCAGCGCGACACGGTCTGCTGCCAAATATGTCGCAGCTGTGTTTCGGAAGCAGCTAAGCGGGCTCACAGCTGATTGTTGATTTCTTGGCAAGATTACGCTCAGTAGTTTGCCATTGCTTTCTGGGCGACCGGCTCACATACCCCGTAAGTTACCGACGCGGAGAGAACCGCTACCAATTCTTGCGCAAGTCACGTTACTCACGGGAGTATACGGGATTATGGAGAAAGTCGTGTAACTCCTAGACCAGGGAGACTGGCGCACCAATGATTACAGTTGTAAAAAGTAACTGCACCAACGATCAGAGTTATAAAAAGTAACTGCACCAATGATCAAAGTTGTTAAAAGTAACTGCACTAATGATTACACTTGTAAAAAGTAACTGCACCAGTGATTACAGTTGTAAAAAGCAACTGCATCAGTGATCAACTCTGTAAAACGTAACTGCACCGATGACTAAAGTTCAACACAATAAACACCCCCAGAGGAACTAATGATTACAGTTCAACGGAAAACTGAACACAGATGCTACCTCAGCACTATGCTGGCTGGTCACAGGTCGCGCTTTCCCAACTGCATGGGAAACGACGGAGCCATCACGTTCACTCGACGTCGACGTGTTGTCACTTTCAGCAGGGTTATGTGTAGAGCTTTTAGGATTCACAGGAATTTGCATAGAACTACCAAGCTGAGAATTTGAATGTTGTTTGTCCCCGGCGGCTCCATTTGTGTTCTTCAATGAGCACAGTTTTTTTTGGGGGGTTGTTTGATTTTCGTTTCAGAAATAATAATAGGGAGAATACAGAAATGTAACAGATAAGAATGTGAAGAATAATGGCATTTTTTTTTTTTTTGCATATCCTTTTTACAGGACATCGCTGTAAACACCAGCATTTTATTGCTGATGTTGGTGTCTTGGAAAGTTTACGTTCAGTAGTTTGCCATTGCTTTCTGAACGACCGGCTCCCATACCAATTCGTTAAAACCCAGCGCAACGCGGTCTGCTGCCAAATCGCGCACAGCTGTGTTTTAAATGTGGGTACGCAGGTTTACGAACCGCGTCCATAACCGTCCGCGCCACGGAGACTGGCATAATGGCATATAATAGCTAATAATAGCAAGAAAATATATAATTAACAGACAAGATTGTGAAGAATATACAGACTTAACAGATGTATAATTAACAGACAAGATTGTGAAGAATATACAGACCTAACAGATGTATAATTAACAGACAAGATTGTGAAGAATATACAGACCTAACAGATGTATAATAACAAGACAAGATGTAGGAACACAATATTTCAGACCAACACATGTAGCAATAAACAACAAAATTGTGCAGACAAACACACACTTAAAAAATAAATTAACAGACAAGATTATGAAGACATATTTGCAGACAAACACATATAATTAACAGACAAGATTGTGAAGAATATACAGACCTAACAGATGTATAATTAACAGACAAGAACGTGAAGAATATACAGACTTAAAAAATTTATAATTAACAGACAAGATTGTGAAGAATATACAGATTTCACAGATGTATAAATACAAGACATCATGTAGCAGACAAACACACATCATGTAGCAGACAAACACACATCATGTAGCAGACAAACACACATCATGTAGCAGACAAACACACATCATGTAGCAGACAAACACACATCATGTAGCAGACAAACACACATCATGTAGCAGACAAACACACATCATGTAGCAGACAAACACACATCTTGTAGCAGACAAACACACATCTTGTAGCAGACAAACACACATCATGTAGCAGACAAACACACATCATGTAGCAGACAAACACACATCTTGTAGCAGACAAACACACATCATGTAGCAGATAAACACACATCATGTAGCAGACAAACACACATCATGTAGCAGACAAACACACATCATGTAGCAGACAAACACACATCATGTAGCAGACAAACACACATCTTGTAGCAGACAAACACACATCATGTAGCAGACAAACACACATCATGTAGCAGACAAACACACATCATGTAGCAGACAAACACACATCATGTAGCAGACAAACACACATCATGTAGCAGACAAACACACATCATGTGCAGACAAACACACATCTTGTAGCAGACAAACACACATCATGTAGCAGACAAACACACATCATGTAGCAGACAAACACACATCATGTAGCAGACAAACACACATCATGTAGCAGACAAACACACATCATGTAGCAGACAAACACACATCTTGTAGCAGACAAACACACATCATGTAGCAGACAAACACACATCATGTAGCAGACAAACACACATCATGTAGCAGACAAACACACATCATGTAGCAGACAAACACACATCATGTAGCAGACAAACACACATCATGTAGCAGACAAACACACATCATGTAGCAGACAAACACACATCATGTAGCAGACAAACACACATCATTGTAGCAGACAAACACACATCATGTAGCAGACAAACACACATCATGTAGCAGACAAACACACATCATGTAGCAGACAAACACACATCATGTAGCAGACAAACACACATCATGTAGCAGACAAACACACATCATGTAGCAGACAAACACACATCATGTAGCAGACAAACACACATCATGTAGCAGACAAACACACATCATGTAGCAGACAAACACACATCATGTAGCAGACAAACACACATCATGTAGCAGACAAACACACATCATGTAGCAGACAAACACACATCATGTAGCAGACAAACACACATCATGTAGCAGGACAAACACACATCATGTAGCAGACAAACACACATCATGTAGCAGACAAACACACATCATGTAGCAGACAAACACACATCATGTAGCAGACAAACACACATCATGTAGCAGACAAACACACATCATGTAGCAGACAAACACACATCATGTAGCAGACAAACACACATCATGTAGCAGACAAACACACATCATGTAGCAGACAAACACACATCATGTAGCAGACAAACACACATCTGTAGCAGACAAACACACATCATGTAGCAGACAAACACACATCATGTAGCAGACAAACACACATCATGTAGCAGACAAACACACATCATGTAGCAGACAAACACACATCATGTAGCAGACAAACACACATCATGTAGCAGACAAACACACATCATGTAGCAGACAAACACACATCATGTAGCAGACAAACACACATCATGTAGCAGACAAACACACATCATGTAGCAGACAAACACACATCATGTAGCAGACAAACACACATCATGTAGCAGACAAACACACATCATGTAGCAGACAAACACACATCATGTAGCAGACAAACACACATCATGTAGCAGACAAACACACATCATGTAGCAGACAAACACACATCATGTAGCAGACAAACACACATCATTGTAGCAGACAAACACACATCATTGTAGCAGACAACACACATCATGTAGCAGACAAACACACATCATGTAGCAGACAAACACACATCATGTAGCAGACAAACACACATCATGTAGCAGACAAACACACATCATGTAGCAGACAAACACACATCATGTAGCAGACAAACACACATCATGTAGCAGACAAACACACATCATGTAGCAGACAAACACACATCATGTAGCAGACAAACACACATCATGTAGCAGACAAACACACATCATGTAGCAGACAAACACACATCATTGTAGCAGACAAACACACATCATGTAGCAGACAAACACACATCATGTAGCAGACAAACACACATCATGTAGCAGACAAACACACATCATGTAGCAGACAGAACACACATCATGTAGCAGACAAACACACATCATGTAGCAGACAAACACACATCATGTAGCAGACAAACACACATCATGTAGCAGACAAACACACATCATGTAGCAGACAAACACACATCATGTAGCAGACAAACACACATCATGTAGCAGACAAACACACATCATAGTAGCAGACAAACACACATCATGTAGCAGACAAACACACATCATGTAGCAGACAAACACACATCATGTAGCAGACAAACACACATCATGTAGCAGACAAACACACATCATGTAGCAGACAAACACACATCATGTAGCAGACAAACACACATCATGTAGCAGACAAACACACATCATGTAGCAGACAAACACACATCTTGTAGCAGACAAACACACATCATGTAGCAGACAAACACACATCATGTAGCAGACAAACACACATCATGTAGCAGACAAACACACATCATGTAGCAGACAAACACACATCATGTAGCAGACAAACACACATCATTGTAGCAGACAAACACACATCATGTAGCAGACAAACACACATCATGTAGCAGACAAACACACATCATGTAGCAGACAAACACACATCATGTAGCAGACAAACACACATCATGTAGCAGACAAACACACATCATGTAGCAGACAAACACACATCATGTAGCAGACAAACACACATCATGTAGCAGACAAACACACATCATGTAGCAGACAAACACACATCATGTGGCAGACAAACACACATCATGTAGCAGACAAACACACATCATGTAGCAGACAAACACACATCATGTAGCAGACAAACACACATCATGTAGCAGACAAACACACATCATGTAGCAGACAAACACACATCATGTAGCAGACAAACACACATCATGTAGCAGACAAACACACATCATTGTAGCAGACAAACACACATCATGTAGCAGACAAACACACATCATGTAGCAGACAAACACACATCATGTAGCAGACAAACACACATCATGTAGCAGACAAACACACATCATGTAGCAGACAAACACACATCATGTAGCAGACAAACACACATCATGTAGCAGACAAACACACATCATGTAGCAGACAAACACACATCATGTAGCAGACAAACACACATCATGTAGCAGACAAACACACATCATGTAGCAGACAAACACACATCATGTAGCAGACAAACACACATCCTTGTGACATATATGTCATCATCCCTCAGTTTTTTCCAGCAGACGTTGCTAGGACGCGCTACCTGAAGAGTAGAGGCTATTAAAATTTCGACGGGAGAATTAACAAAACGAACTTTCGTTTGAATTAAGGCAGTTGATTGGCCGCGCCCCGGAAACACAGGCTTAATCGTAGACAAAGGCTTGGTAGACAAAGCGGTCTGGTCAGTCGCCATGTTTATTCAACGTTAGCGGGTGACCCATTGTTAATGGGTTAATTAATAGCCACTTATTCTCTGCGTCTTAGGTGAGCATTATATTATATAAAACCTATCATGCTATGTATTAGGATAAATGCTTTGATGCAACTAATATCATGATTGAAGGTATGTGTGTGAAAATTATGAGAATCGCTTTCATTGAATAGTTGGTTTGCGTCACGCAGCCTGGACATCGCCATTTTGTCCAGTCAGCCTTAATAAAGCTTACAATATAATCTTGCTATGAGTCACCCTTCTGAGATGATTTTGTGAACTTACTTTATTCCTAAATGCTTATTTTTCACAACTGGTCTCTGTGTTATAAAGTGTTTTTTTCTGAGTGCTTATTTTGTATTTCTGCTCTTATTATGGAGAAATATTACTATCTCACATTTGTGTACAACTTTAATAGGTTGTTAGATAGAGAGAGAGATATATATTCTCGCTTGACTTTTTCATGCACTTAGGAGTTAATCTTTTGTTTACCTTGTTGTAAATATACAGAGGTGTGATTGTCTTGTAGTTTTTTTCATAAATGATGTTATGGGATTTTCATTTTTTATGAGATACATAATCTCAAGTGTATGGGAAAAGATTCCCATGATTTCTCTTCTATGAGTATTTTACCTTTTATGCTCATGAATGTTACTGCTGGAGTAGATCTTTTAACTTCACCCCAGTGGGAACAAACACATGATGATGATGATAGTAATGGTGAGGATGATGCAAGAAGAGATGACTGATATGGTAGCTAGCCTTTTTGCCATTTGTCAGTGGTAGTCACATAATGCTGTTTGTAACTATGGAAAGGAGATTTATGAATTGTGTACATGAGGACATTGTCTCAGGAACTTTTTCCATGATGTGACAGCGGTACTATCAAAAGATGGTTGGATATTTAGAAGGTGAAGAAAACCTCACAGGAAGCTCCAGTATCAGTCCAGAAGAGATGCACCTAGTGAGTAGATACCTTACTCACTTTTGGAGTGGGTCAAAACTCTACAGTAGGCGACAAGTGCTAGGCAACTATTGTCACCTTTCTTTCTTCTTCCCTTTTTGTTTCCTCTATTTTTATTATGATACATTGTTATCAGAATGTATTTTTAATTATGATACACTTATCAATGTTTGGGTTATTACTAATCTATATCGACCCTGTTCTTCTTCACTATACAGCGCTAGAGATGGCGGTGGAGTATTGGCCTAGTCACCATGATTGGAACTGAAGTTATGGTCTACTTATTTGGATTTAGAGGCAGGAAACTGGGTTATCAGCCTGCCCCTAATATTCTACACAGAGTGCTGGTTACTGCTACACACCCTGAACCTGAATGTCAATGCCTGGATAATTAATGGATTTTGAATATGCTGAAGTGGATTCCCTACCTCTGGGAACTTACAGATGGTGTTAATCTTTTCAATGTCTGCAAAGACATGAGGCATGCCTGGCCTAGATGGTTTTCAGCGTATACCCTCTTCTAAAAGTCACCGCCTGATTCCACGTTCAACTGTCATATTCCAGAGGCTCATGGATAGTCTGGAATTCACCATCATTTACCAGTATGGATTTACCAACTGATTTTGTGAACTCCCAGCTTCCTTTGAATCTTCTCATCCATCATATCCCAGGCAGGGACAATCAAGCACTATACCAACTCCCGGTCAATCAAGTCGTATATTCAGCTGAAGAAAGAATAACCTACATCTTAACCCAGAAAAGGGCTGGAATATTCATGCCCAATTCAAGTTAGTTCTGTCAGGAAATTCTAATGGATTATGTGATGTCACTCCTCATCCAAAGATATACTGAAAGTGTTTGTGCCTGATCCTGATCGAATCAATCACATGGACTCCTGTGTGTCACGCCACGCCAGAACGTTTCCGACTCATATCTGTCTGTTATACCACCCCGGAATGCTCCTAGCCCAGTGACTTAGCAACTGTGACTTGAGAGATTACAGTATATCCACTTTGGATTCATATGGATTACTCCGACATGTTATTCGTTTTGGATATATGATCCGGCGGTGAAAGCTCCGTGTGTGTGTGTGTGTGTGTGTGTGTGTGTGTGTGTGTGTGTGTGTGTGTGTGTGTGTGTGTGTGTGTGTGCAATCCCCAATTTTCTAAATAGGAGGATATATGCAAAGCAGCTGTTTCCCTGGATTATAGAGAGTGTGATTATGGCCAGACTTTTTTCTAGTGGATATTGAAGGAGAGGGAGTCATCATCAGACCCATAGGATATTTCTAGAGACAGATTAGATAGATTTTCTTTATCTATTTCTTTGTATGCATTATTTACTTTGTTTTGTGTTTGACACAGGTATTTGATGTGAACCTTTTTGGGGGATTTTGGGGGACTTCTGTTGTAGTTGTATACTTTGTGTGCATTGCCTGAATATGAATAATTTCTTTCATGGATATGTCACCATATTGTAGCCAACAGGGTTTGTCCAGAACCCAAATGTTTCCACAATACAATTGTTTGTTTGGTTTAACCAAGCCTTGAAGTTACTTCATTGTTAACTTGTTGTTCCAAAATTGATGTTTATAGTCCAGTTATGGTTACTGTTATGTGATACAGTGAGCCATTGTACTGTTTTTTGTCTAAAAGTGGCTGTTTTCCTCTGTCATGTAATCCAGTTGTTGCGTCTAACATTGGTTGTTGTCCCTCTGTTCGTATAATACTGTGGATGTGCATGACAGTGGATACTTGTCATTGTTTAAATATATATATGGGAGATTAAATGTGGGGCGGGGCACTTACACATAGACACACCTTCTGGGTAGAGTGATTTGTACTCGGGTGTCTGTGGTAAAACTTCCCGGATCTCCCAGCCTTCTATGGGAAACATTTCTTCTATGTTAGTGTTGAACTTGCACCCTTTTCTGCCTTGTTCAATGCTTGGGGGTTTTACGAGCCAATATATTAAATCCTATAGAAGGCGTGTTTGGGATTTAGACCCCATTCATACTGAATACCCCTAGCGAAACTTGTCCTTATTCTAAATTACTATATTTACCACCTCACAAGTGATCGCTCGTCGCGGAATTTTGAACCCTTACCTCATGCCATGAGTGTGGGCGTTGCCCAGAAAATTTGAACCCATGTCCACCTCTCAAGTTGAGACTTTACAACTAATTGGTGGCTGGTGTTCACAAGTATGGGCTTAGACACAAGTTTTTTTAAACCCATGGTGTCTTAATCACTAGTAATGTTTATTAGTGTGTCAACTATTGTTCACAGGTGATGTCTTTATTCTATAAATTGAAACCTGTGTTATTGTTTGTATATGAGAATGGTTAACTCATGTATTTTGTATCCTTTTGGTGGGAGACCTGTTCCTTGTATAGGACCTCATAAAATAAGGTCTCTGGGATTGTTAACCCATATAGGATTATTTCTGGTAGGATGTCAGTAATTCTTGATTGATTTTGTGTGATGTTGATGTTAAATGTTATTGTTACTCTGGGATGTTCTTGATTAGTTAAATTTTGGTAGTATGATAAATATATTACTGTACTATATGTCCTCATTTTTGCATAGACCCACATATGAATCCTGGGCTGTTTAACTATGTTGTCATATATTGCCATTTTATTTTGTGCATGCTCTGTTTGTTGGGGTCATGTACTATTGAAACTTACCCAAAGCAACAGAGAAATCCAAATAATTTTTTAATGGCTGAGACAGATAGGATATAGCCCCCCAAATTTTTTTAAGAGAATTCAGTAAAGATATCTTTATTTAAGTGGGACACTGATATGCATTTGAGATTTAGGAACATCAGGGGGAAAATAACAATAACCAATTAAGTTGACTTAATGTTAGGGCCAATACTCCACCTGCAATTTTATCCGACATGTATAATGGAAGGAGTATGAATATTGTTGTAAATTGCAGTATTCATAGCCGCCATGCAGGAAACCGTGGATTTTATATTTCACCCCATATGCATATACATGTTCGGAAATACTGAAAGTAGATAGATTGACACGGATGATTCCTATAAGGACATAAAGACGCCTATTCAACGCTTTCAGTTTAAGGGTCTGGTATTCATAACAGATCTTTTATTGTCCATGTGTCAGAAATGGCACTGGTCAATTTTATTATTCGGTTGTTGTAACTCTGTAGTGAACAAGGATCCATTTACTACTGTGAGAGGAAGCAATTGAATTACAGGGCCCCTTTGACAAGCTAGTCCCTCTGGCATTACCAGTGACAGAGAAAGCATACGTCGTTGTGTGACTGGCGAACGAAGGGATATGGTCTCGACCGTAAATTTACCCTGTTGTTTTTTTATTGGGATGTCATAGGAATTTTAAGAGCTACCGGAAAAAACCTGCAAGTATCTCGAAAAATTTTTTGATGTCAGAAAACAGGAATTGGTCCTCATCTGCGACATTCCCAATTTTATTCTCATCAGAGAATTAGTAACAGGCTCGGGCAGCATTAGCTCCCATTTTGCATGTTGCTTGTACTGACTTGAAAGACTAGGGACAGCTTTCTAGTTGTCACATTATGTTCTTAAAGTCAGGATTTCTCTCCAAAAGCATCAAACTATTTTGGTGGTCTAGGAGATAGCCCGATATTATACAACTATTAGCTAAGTGGTTGTTGTTGACGTACCTCTCGACAGAAGAAGAGTAGGACGCCTTATTCTTAATTTATTCATAGACCATGCTAGATTGGGCTATAGCAAGGACTATACTTTTCAAGCACTTGGAAGCCTTTGGCTGAGAGTTGCTTGAACTTTTACTAGGTTAGTATTTCCTCTTGGGAGTCTCTAGTAATATATTTCAGTTCAGAAGGAAAAAGCTTTCAAACTCTTCCAGTTTCAACAGATTCATTGTTCTCCGTATTAATCGGTTACGAACAGACCTGGAGAGAAACTTAAAGGTACCCTGATTTTTTTATCTTGAGGAAGTTAACTCAGGAAACACCAGAATAGAGGGATATATTTATACCTGTGGCTTTCATTGCTTACAAGTAAGGTAACCCATCAGTAAACTGGGAGTGTACCGACAACTCGGTTGTTCGGATGACTATTACAGGGACCACCTACGGCTTTAAATTCATATATGAACTGAGTATAATGTGGATGGTGATACAGCTATGTGCAATGTTATTACATCTACTTAACGGTGCTTAGGTGGAAATTGTCTACAACATAGTTGGAGGCAGATGACGATCAATCTACGACAATCGACGCAGAATTGCTCGCTATTTTCACCAGGAAAGCAACGTATACGTGTTGGAGGGGAGAGAGAAAATGCCGGTAACTCATTCTAGTCAGTGTAAAGTGCGGATGGACTTATAAACTAGCCAGGACTTTTCGTAGACTTTGGCATCAAAACAAATGAACCTACACCTGTGCTAGTTATACTTACCCAGTTCAGTATGCCAATATGACTGATTTGAAAGAGGAGATCCTGCTGTTAGCATATTTTAAGGATGATATTCTTATTGCTAATGAAACGGTTGTCGAAGCTTTATATCTTCGTTCAAACGTCTTGGAGGAATTGGTTCGATTGCAGAGGAACCAATACCTCATATGAGATCTCAACGTCCACTCATATTTCAACGGAATGCTGACAACAGTGGAGAGAGAGTTACACTTCTTCAAGCGAAGCTAGATGAACCTTCAATGTTATGTCCAGTTGTCTTGGCAAGTAGAAAAATGAATGTGGCACTGAGAGATTATTCTACCATAGTGATTAAAGGTAAAGCATAATTGGAGGACCTGGAAGACCAAATGCATCAGATTAAGAAGGTGGAAGACTGTGGATGACTGTATCAGCTCTATCTATGTGGGTAGACCTGTCTAGGTGGGAGACTTGTGACATATATGTCATCATCCCTCAGTCTTTTCCAGCAGACGTTGCTAGGACGCGCTACCTGAAGAGTAGAGGCTATTAAAATTTCGACGGGAGAATTAACAAAACGAACTTTCGTTTGAATTAAGGCAGTTGATTGGCCGCGCCCCGGAAACACAGGCTTAATCGTGACAAAGGCTTGGTAGACAAAGCGGTCTGGTCAGTCGCCATGTTTAATCCGTTAGCGGGTGACCCATTGTTAATGGGTTAATTAATAGCCACTTATTCTCTGCGTCTTAGGTGAGCATTATATTATATAAAACCTATCATGTTATGTATTAGGATAAATGCTTTGATGCAACTAATATCATGATTGAAGGTGTGTGTGTGAAAATTATGAGAATCGCTTTCATTGAATAGTTGGTTTGCGTCACGCAGCCTGGACATCGCCATTTTGTCCAGTCAGCCTTCATAAAGCTTACAATATAATCTTGCTATGAGTCACCCTTCTGAGATGATTTTGTGAACTTACTTTATTCCTAAATGCTTATTTTTCACAACTGGTCTCTGTGTTATAAAGTGTTTTTTTCTGAGTGCTTATTTTGTATTTCTGCTCTTATGATGGAGAAATATTACTATCTCACATTTGTGTACAACTTTAATAGGTTGTTAGATAGAGAGAGAGATATTCTCGCTTGACTTTTTCATGCACTTAGGAGTTAATCTTTTGTTTACCTTGTTGTAAATATACAGAGGTGTGATTGTCTTGTAGTTTTTTTTTCATAAATGATGTTATGGGATTTTCATTTTTTATGAGATACATAATCTCAAGTGTATGGGAAAAGATTCCCATGATTTCTCTTCTATGAGTATTTTACCTTTTATGCTCATGAATGTTACTGCTGGAGTAGATCTTTTAACTTCACCCCAGTGGGAACAAACACATGATGATGATGATAGTAATGGTGAGGATGATGCAAGAGGAGATGACTGATATGGTAGCTAGCCTTTTTGCCATTTGTCAGTGGTAGTCACATAATGCTGTTTGTAACTATGGAAAGGAGATTTATGAATTGTGTACATGAGGACATTGTCTCAGGAACTTTTTCCATGATGTGACAGCGCTACTATCAAAAGATGGTTGGATATTTAGAAGGTGAAGAAAACCTCCCAGGAAGCTCCAGTATCAGTCCAGAAGAGATGCACCTAGTGAGTAGATACCTTACTCACTTTTGGAGTGGGTCAAAACTCTACAGTAGGCGACAAGTGCTAGGCAACTATTGTCACCTTTCTTTCTTCTTCCCTTTTTGTTTCCTCTATTTTTATTATGATACATTGTTATCAGAATGTATTTTTAATTATGATACACTTATCAATGTTTGGGTTATTACTAATCTATATCGACCCTGTTCTTCTTCACTATACAGCGCTAGAGATGGCGGTGGAGTATTGGCCTAGTCACCATGATTGGAACTGAAGTTATGGTCAACTTATTTGGATTTAGAGGCAGGAAACTGGGTTATCAGCCTGCCCCTAATATTCTACAGAGAGTGCTGGTTACTGCTACACACCCTGAACCTGAATGTCAATGCCTGGATAATTAATGGATTTTGAATATGCTGAAGTGGATTCCCTACCTCTGGGAACTTACAGATGGTGTTAATCTTTTCAATGTCTGCAAAGACATGAGGCATGCCTGGCCTAGATGGTTTTCAGCGTATACCCTCTTCTAAAAGTCACCGCCTGATTCCACGTTCAACTGTCATATTCCAGAGGCTCATGGATAGTCTGGAATTCACCATCATTTACCAGTATGGATTTACCAACTGATTTTGTGAACTCCCAGCTTCCTTTGAATCTTCTCATCCATCATATCCCAGACATGGATAATCAAGCACTATACCAACTCCCGGTCAATCAAGTCGTATATTCAGCTGAAGAAAGAATAACCTACATCTTAACCCAGAAAAGGGCTGGAATATTCATGCCCAATTCAAGTTAGTTCTGTCAGGAAATTCTAATGGATTATGTGATGTCACTCCTCATCCAAAGATATACTGAAAGTGTTTGTGCCTGATCCGGATCGAATCAATCACATGGACTCCTGTGTGTCACGCCACGCCAGAACGTTTCCGACTCATATCTGTCTGTTATACCACCCCGGAATGCTCCTAGCCCAGTGACTTAGCAACTGTGACTTGAGAGATTACAGTATATCCACTTTGGATTCATATGGATTACTCCGACATGTTATTCGTTTTGGATATATGATCCAGGCGGTGAAAGCTTCCGTTGTGTGTGTGTGTGTGCAATCCCCAATTTTCTGAATAGGTGGATATATGCAAAGCAACTGTTTCCCTGGATTATAGAGAGTGTGATTATGGCCAGACTTTTTTCTAGTGGATATTGAAGGAGAGGGAGTCATCATCAGACCCATAGGATATTTCTAGAGACAGATTAGATAGATTTTCTTTATCTATTTCTTTGTATGGATTATTTACTTTGTTTTGTGTTTGACACAGGTATTTGATGTGAACCTTTTTTGGGGATTTTTGGGGACTTCTGTTGTGTTTGTATACTTTGTGTGCATTGCCTGAATATGAATAATTTCTTTCATGTATATGTCACCATATTGTAGCCAACAGGGTTTGTCCAAGACCCAAATGTTTTCACAATACAGTGTTTGTTTGTTTGGTTTAACCAAGCCTTGAAGTTACTTCATTGTTAACTGTTGTTCCAAAATTGATGTTTATAGTCCAGTTATGGTTACTGTTATGTGATACAGTGAGTCATTGTACTGTTTTTTGTCTAAAAGTGGCTGTTTTCCTCTGTCATGTAATCCAGTTGTTGCGTCTAACATTGGTTGTTGTCCCTCTGTTGTACAATACTGTGGATGTGCATGACAGTGGATACTTGTCATTGTTTATATATATATGGGAGATTAAATGTGGGGCGGGGCACTTACACATAGACACACCTTCTGGGTAGAGTGATTTGTACTCGGGTGTCTGTGGTAGAACTTCCCGGATCTCCCAGCCTTCTATGGGAAACATTTCTTCTATGTTAGTGTTGAACTTGCACCCTTTTCTGCCTTGTTCAATGCTTGGGGGTTTTACGAGCCAGTATATTAAATCCTATAGAAGGCGTGTTTGGGATTTAGACTCCATTCATACTGAATACCCCTAGCGAAACTTGTCCTTATTCTAAATTATTATATTTACCACCTCACAATCATGTAGCAGACAAACACACATCATGTAGCAGACAAACACACATCATGTAGCAGACAAACACACATCATGTAGCAGACAAACACACATCATGTAGCAGACAAACACACGTCATGTAGCAGACAAACACACATCATGTAGCAGACAAACACACATCATGTAGCAGACAAACACACATCATGTAGCAGACAAACAACATCATGTGCAGACAAACACACATCATGTAGCAGACAAACACACATCATGTAGGCAGACAAACACACATCATGTAGCAGACAAACACACATCATGTAGCAGACAAACACACATCATGTAGCAGACAAACACACATCATGTAGCAGACAAACACACATCTTGTAGCAGACAAACACACATCATGTGGCAGACAAACACACATCATGTAGCAGACAAACACACATCATGTAGCAGACAAACACACATCATGTAGCAGACAAACACACATCATGTGGCAGACAAACACACATCATGTAGCAGACAAACACACATCATGTAGCAGACAAACACACATCATGTAGCAGACAAACACACATCATGTAGCAGACAAACACACATCATGTAGCAGACAAACACACATCATGTAGCAGACAAACACACATCATGTAGCAGACAAACACACATCATGTAGCAGACAAACACACATCATGTAGCAGACAAAACACATCATGTAGAGAACACATCATGTAGCGACAAAAACTTGTCGTTCAGAACTACACACATCATGTAGCAGACCCATAACACACATCTTGTAGCAGACACCACTAGTGCAGACAAAACACATCATGTCAGCAATCAAACACACATTATGTTAGCAGACAAACACAATCATGTAGCAGACAAACACACATCATGTAGCAGACCAAAGAGCAGACAAACACACATCATGTAGCAGACAAACACACATCATGTGCAGACAAACACACATCATGTAGCAGACAAACACACATCATGTAGCAGACAAACACACATCATGTAGCAGACAAACACACATCATGTAGCAGACAAACACACATCATGTAGCAGACAAACACACATCATGTAGCAGACAAACACACATCATGTAGCAGACAAACCACATCAGTAGCAGACAAACACACATCATGTAGCAGACAAACAACAGGCAACAAACACCTCATGTAGCAGACAAACACACATCATGTAGCAGACAAACACACATCATGTAGCAGACAAACACACATCATGTGGCAGACAAACACACATCATGTCAGCACACAAAGCAGACAAACACACATCATGTAGCAGACAAACACAAGAGCAGACAAACACATCATGTAGCAGACAAACACACATCATGTGCAGACAAACACACATCATGTGGCAGACAAACACACATCATTGTAGCAGACAAACACACATCATTGTAGCAGACAAACACACATCATGTAGCAGACAAACACACATCATGTAGCAGACAAACACACATCATTGTAGCAGACAAACACACATCATGTAGCAGACAAACACACATCATTGTAGCAGACAAACACACATCTATGTAGCAGACAAACACACATCATGTAGCAGATAAACACACATCTTGTAGCAGACAAACACACATCATGTAGCAGACAAACACACATCATGTAGCAGACAAACACACATCATGTAGCAGACAAACACACATCTTGTAGCAGACAAACACACATCATGTAGCAGACAAACACACATCATGTAGCAGACAAACACACATCATGTTAGCAGACAAACACACATCATGTAGCAGGACACACACACATCATGTCGCAGACAAAACACACCTCATGTAGCAGGACACACATCATGTAGCAGACAAACACACATCATGTAGCAGACAAACACACATCATGTAGCAGACAAACCCCCATCTGTAGCAGACAAACACACATCATGTAGCAGACAAACCTCTATAGATAGGGGTTTATCTATAGAAACAGATATAACACTGCAAATTCCCTATTAAACAAGCATATGTCAAATAACTAAAAACATGGATTCATTATGGTTTGCGGGTAAATTATAAATATTAAAAGAAGAGATGGTTCAAAAATGAAATTATTTTCTGTTGTAAATAGTATGTACTAAACGAAGATAAAATAATTGTGAATTATTTTGGGATGTATCAAATTCAATTATTTTTTTTTTTTTTTTGGGGGGGGGGGGGGGGGGGGTTGTGGACTTAATTCAAGGATCATCTTCAGTGCAGTGTCAAACTATCACATATTTGTGCCTCACGCTTAACCTCCAGATCACATTAGGAGGAATTCAGTTCAGTGCAAAAACATAATGTTGTTCAAAAACTGAAACAAAGTTCTTACCTTAGCTGCTAATGACAGCTGCTCTACTGGTGAAGTGACATTGAAAGAACTTCTGTTATTTTCAAGGTTTTGTGGACCAAAAGAGCATCTCAGCCTGAGGAGAGAAAAGGTTGTTAAACATTGTCACAAACACCTCAGCCAGAGGACAAAACAGGCTGTTGAACATTGTCACAAACACCTCAGCCAGGGGACAAAAAAGGCTGTTGAAGATTGTCACAAACACCTCAGCCAGGGGACAAAAAAAAAGGCTGTTGAACATTGTCACAAACACCTCAGCCAGAGGACAAAAAAAAAAGGCTGTTGAACATTGTCACAAACACCTCAGCCAGGGGACAAAAAAAAAAAGGCTGTTGAACATTGTCACAAACACCTCAGCCAGAGGACAAAAAAAAAAAAGGCTGTTGAACATTGTCACAAACACCTCAGCCAGAGGACAAAACAAAAAAAGGCTGTTGAACATTGTCACAAACACCTCAGCCAGAGGACAAAAAAAAAAAGGCTGTTGAACATTGTCACAAACACCTCAGCCAGAGGACAAAACAAAAAAAGGCTGTTGAACATTGTCACAAACACCTCAGCCAGAGGACAAAAAAAAAAGGCTGTTGAACATTGTCTCAAACACCTCAGCCAGGGGACAAAAAAGGCTGTTGAAGATTGTCACAAACATCTCAGTCAGGGGACGAAAAGGCTGGTGAACATTGTCACAAACACCTCAACCAGGGGACAAAACAGGCTGTTAGACCATTGTCACAAACATCTCAACTTGAGGACAAAAAAGGCTGTTGAACACTGTCACAAACATCGCAGTTTAGGACAAAAAAGGTTGTTGAACACTGTCACAAACATGTCAGCTTTAGGACAAAAAATTTTGTTGAACATTGTCACAAACATCTCAGCTTGAGGACAACAAAGGTTGTTGTCAGCGTCTCAGAATTAAAGATAACCTTCGTTCGTCATTTCACTCGCCACAGTGAGTCTCTTCTACATACATTCGTGAAAATACTAAACGTCGTATGTAGGCAAATGACATTTATTAACGCCCACCGGCAGAATCAACATAGTGCGTCCACATATAACAGTTTGCGCACACATGGCATACATTACACATTATATACATCAATGGCAATTAACAATCAGCCATTCGTGCGCTCACAACACAATTCATTCTCATTCCCCGCACTTAACAATCGCTTTCGTAACTCAACAGGGCTAGCTTCCACACTGGCAATCAATACACTCTCTCGCTCGATTTCACACGTCTTTCCTCTAACGTGTCTCCGTCCAGTCTGAACTCTTCTGGTGTTCGGCCTGATAGTCACGTGGTGCTTGACCGCGTGTACCCTGAGATAATCGTGCTGTATCAGTTGTCTTGCCGTACTAGCTGTTCGGTCTGGTTTGTCTCAGGTCCTTCAGTGCAGAGTTGTGCTGTCGGTCAAGGACGTAGTCCCGTCTATATCCCTGTGTCCTGTTTATAACCTTGTGTCCTGTTTATAGCTGGGTCTTGTTGTCTTGTCTATGACATCTCTATTGACATCTCTATTCCTGTCTGCACTCCCCAGCACACTGACAGTTGTTGACCATTGTCACAAACATCTCAGCTTGAGGACAAAAAAGGCTGTTGAACATCTCAGCTTTAGGAATAAAAAGGCTGTTGAATATTGTCACAAACATCTCAGCTTGAGGACAAAAAATGTTATTGACCATTGTCACAAACATCTCAGTTTGAGGACAAAAAATATTGTTGACCATTGTCACAAACATCTCAGTTTGAGGACAAAAAATGTTGTTGACCATTGTCACAAACATCTCAGTTTGAGGACAAAAAATGTTGTTGAACACTGTCACAAATATCTCAGCTTCAGGACAAAAAGGCTGTTGACCATTGACATAAACATGTCAGCTTGAGGACACAAAAGGCTGCTGAACATTGTCACAAACATCTCAGCATGAGGACAAAAAAAGGTTGTTGAACATTGTCACAAACATCTCAGCCTGAGGACAAATACGATTGTTGAACATTGTCACAAACTTCACACCTTGAGAACAAAAAAGGCTGAACATTGTCACAAACATCTCAGCCTGAGGACAAAAAACTGCTGTTGAACATTGTCACAAACTGATCAAACACATCTGGCCTTCTAAAGTTTGTGCCTGGCAGCAGATCAACCTGAATTCTCACAGAAGATTGCAGATGTCAAAAACCATGTCCAACTTAACTGTTAAGTGTACATCAGATGTGGGGAAGCCTGTTATGTCTAAGAAACTATCACAATAATAATAATAATAATAATAATAATAATAATAATAATAATAATAATAATAATAATAATAATAATAATAATAATCTGTCCCAAAGCAGTTTCCTGCTATGAGTCGGTGATGTGCTAGCGCCATGACATTTTATAGGCCTGAATGTGTGGAGGAACAAGTGGCATCCATCCTGCATCAGACCATGCACAAGACATTATCAGCATTCTGGCTACCAGCTTGGCTAACAGGTCCGCTACACTGTTAGTTAGTTAGTTAGTTAGTTAGTTAGTTAGTTAGCTAGTTAGTTAGCTAGTTAGTTAGTTAGTTAGTTAGTTAGCTAGTTAGTTAGTTAGCTAGTTAGTTAGTTAGTTAGTTAGCTAGCTAGTTAGTTAGTTAGTTAGCTAGCTAGTTAGTTAGTTAGTTAGTTAGTTAGTTAGTTAGTTAGTTAGTTAGTTAGTTGCGGTTCCAACTTCACAGCAAATGGCTGCCCCATAGAGCTCCATTTCTGTGCCAGTTAATACCATACAAAATGCTCCTCACTGCCCCATGTGAACAGTGGAACAGACAGGAGTCTCAACAAACCAACAGCCCGCACAGGTATACTATGCATAGTGCCGCTGCCAGGATTTTTTTTTTTTTTTTCCGCGTTTCCATCCTGTTTCAGGATATTGCGGTCAACACCAGCATCTTTCAGCTGTATGTTGATTCCTAGGCTAGATTACGCTCATCAGCACGCCACGACTTTCTGAGCGACCGGCTCCATACTCTCATAAGTCACTTTTGCGATTCGAACCACTGCTAATTCTCGTCGCGTCACGTGACGAGAGTATTCGGGGTTAGCGGAGAAAGCTGCTAACCCCTCGACCACGGAGCTGGTGCTGCCAGGATGCCAACACAAAAGTGAACCATGAAAAATACAGTTCATCGTCAACGGAAGCGGCTGTCACTAGAAAACCAGCAGCCACTCATTTCTGCATAAGGCAAAGCCAATTAGTTCAGCAACCGGCGGCCGCCATTTTCCGAACATTCTTATAGACTAGTCGGCACACAGTGGTTGATGTGGCGGTATTACGACAACTGCCTTTACTTCCCAAGACAATCTTGGTACCTATTTTAGGCTGTGTCAACCTGGGAGCTGAAGTATAATCCTAATTCATCCATCCAGCTGTGAATCAAATTCATGACCATCTGATCGGCGGGTGAGTGTCTAGCCACTATGCTTCAAAGGCACCCACTCCTAAAGTAAGCCTATTGTATTATCCATTTAGTCTTTGGAAACTCCTAGTTTTTCTGCAACGTACACCTTTTGATGTCAACGTTAAAATATCCAATGAAAGCTGAAGCCAGCATGAGTGTGCTGATATCTGAATAGAGTTTGTCTTCAAATGGCACAGGTGTAAGCCAAACTAGTTTTCCCAGTTCTGCATAAGTTGAGCGCTCCTACAACAAATGTTCAGCTGTCATTTTCAGTTGCACAGCTATACATTCATCTATCTCCTAAATTTAGATTATTAACCCTTTGAATCCGACGAGCCAGTATACCTGGCTTCCACGTGATTCCTGTTTACATCTCACAGTTAATCGGCAACCAGCCGACCAATAAGCATCAGTCTTACATCTAGACTTGGCTAACATGTCTAAATGTAAGCTGGATGCTTATTGGACTTATAAAAAATGATTAGCTAACACGACTTCAACGCTGCAGACGTCATCACCGGTGGCCTCGAAGACCGATAGTCAAATTCTGCATGTGGGCTATTTTCAATAGCTACATCATACATGGAGAATTAGTGCCAGCAGTTCCTGGAAAAAAGGAAGACAGCTTTCCATATGTACACTGAAACACTTTGCAAACAACTAGTCAGAAATTGCCATCGTGATGAGCCAGTTACTCCTGGCCGAGTTGTGGGGGAACACATGGAAGGCCGACTTCATAATGCACAGGATGAACTGATCAAATTGCATAAATATTATTTGTTTTATCACTTAGAAACATTTCTTATGTTTCTTGTTGTTCACCAATGATTTTCCTCCGGAAATAATGTCTTTTTCATGTTGAAATATTGAAATATTATTAGCATGCTTCCGGTACAATGGCGACAGGATGACGCGTACTTTTCGGGGGGACGCTATTTAGTGTTTTCCTTTGGATTTCGTGTGATTTCCTATGGATTTCCTGCGAATAGTGTTTTCCTGTGGATTATGTGATGTTATTTTGTGCTCTTTTATTGGAAGTTTTCAAAAGAAGCCACGGAAGGCAGGTGGTGGATGAAATTTGAGGGCAGCAGACAGATATTCGTTGGTCATGGTCTCGAATTCACGACGGCAGGCAGAAGAGCTCTTCTTGAGTCAATGGCTGCGGTCTCCGACCTGTACGGTCACTGCCATAGAGGAAAGCAACGGTAAACTAACTCTTTAAAAGTGTCTAGTATATCATGATTCGCTTAAAGACTGATCATCGCAAGACAAGGACAGAGACGTTAAAATTAGCAACATGGAACGTTAGGACGTTAAACAACGACGGAAAATTAGAGAACATAAAACAAGAAATTGAAAGGGAAAAAATTTATATTTTAGGTATGTGCGAAACGAGATGGACAGGATCAGGCATCAAGATAGATGAAGATCATCATAGGGGACTGGCAATTATTTTGGACCGGAAAACATCAACATCTGTTCAAGGATATTGGGCCGTGTCGGACAGAGTTCTACTAGTTAAATTAAATGGCAGACCTTTTAGCATAAATATTCAGTTATCAGTTATCAGTTGGGGTATCTTCATTGCACTCCGGACATGTCCATAGGTGCTCAGATCCTCCCCCCAGCATATGCATCAGCGTCCGGTGGCTAATAGTGCCAGTTCTGTGTTGGTTGACGAGGCGCTTTCTTTTGACGATGCACCTCTCGCGTCTGGCTGTGCCGATTCTTACTCCCAGGTCTTTCATCCTGGACAGCGATGTGGAATCATTGACGTCAAAGTCCTCTGTTCTCGACATATCTTTAAGGACGTTAATAACATCGGCACGATCCATGGGCTGGCCATCTACAGGGGGTGCAGAGCCAGCCAATTTGTCAGCTCGTTCATTTCCCTCCACTCCCGCATGTCCCGGGACGAAGATGAAGGTGACTTTACGGACAACAGACTTCCGCGGCGATTCAGTCCACTGTCTACGTACAGATCCAGCTTCGACCTTCTGAATCATGCTCATTGAATCACTTAGTACACACACGTTGGTATAAGCTGTGACTCCAGCCATATGAAAGCCTGTGTAACTGCCATCACCTCCATCGTCGTGCTGCTCGTGGTCATAGAGTGGGCACCACTGGATTCTTGAACGGTTCGGCCCGCTTAACGGGCTGTAAATGTCCACGCACTTCTCTGCTGCTTTACAACAGATCCATCTGTATAGATGAGCACTTCGGGGCTATCTGAGTGTTCATAGATGAGCGCGTTAACCTCTGCATTGACAGCGGCAGGGTTCTGCTCTCTGCACCGTCTGTCGAGTGTGATAATGCAGGAGAAAGTGCACTTAAAAGCTGGAGACACCGGCACCCATTCCTTGCCTGGGTTGATACTGGTAAGACTGCAGACCTGTCTGACGACATCTTCCGCCCGACCCATCCATGATTTGCCCCTCTTTAGCCTGTCACCCTTTTCTCTGAATATAGCGTCATGCAGAGGGTGCTGCTCATCTGCACTTATTTTTAAGTATGCACGAGCTCTCCAGATCTTGATCCTGTGTTCCATTGTCGGGAAGTCAAGGAGGTATCTCATTGCTACACAGCTGGTGTCTCTCGTGCAGCCCAAAATGATGCGCATGGCTTCGTTTTGTACCTTTTCAAGTCTTCCAATCTGTGTAGGGCTGACAGTGAGGATGGCCAGGGCATACTCGATGTGTGAAAGCACAAGTCCTTGGAACAGAAGTATTAGCAGTCTTTGCTCGATATTGGCAGTCGCCATGACTCTCATTGCTGACAAACCTTTTCGAGCCTTTCGTTATGACATACTCGACATGAGCTCTGAAGGACAGGCTACGATCAAGCCTCACGCCAAGATATGGCATTGACTGGGTTCTACTCAAACTGCTCCCATCCATTCTTACTGCCAGCAGGTCTGTTTTCACAATATGGTTGTTTAGTGAGAACCATGTAACCGTTGCCTTTGCAGGGTTGACAAGGGCATCGGCAACAGCACACCATGAGGAAATTCGATCTAGTTCGCCCTGCATATCATTGGCAACCGCCTGTCTATCTCGACCCTGTCGATACACGAGGATGTCGTCAGCGAATGACAGAGTCCTACCCCTCCCGTCCAACTGTTGTTCAGTGATCGGCACCGTATACGCGTTGAATAGTACTGGTGACAGTGGTGAACCCTGCGGCAATCCTAGACATATCGTTATCGGCTCAGAAGACCAACTCCCGCATCTTAGCACCACCTTCCTTTGGAGCAGAACTGCAGCTATCCATCGTACAAGGTGAGGGTGCACTTTCAGTCTGTGGAGGGTTTGCATCAAGTGCTCGAAAGATACTCTGTTATATGAGTCCTCTAAGTCTATGGCGGCCGCACATGTCTCTTCTCTGACCTGAAATCCTTCGTAAACATCTTGAGCAAAGACCGCCGCATTCAGCCATGACTCTTTGTTGCGTCTGTATCCTCCAAGTGTGGGCGGGAAGCAGCCGAGCTGTTCCAAGTCCCAAGCAAGTCTGTGTGCTACAATTTTCTCCAGCAGCTTGCCAACAGTATTCTGCATCGTAATGATTCTGTAGCCGCTTATCTTGGAATGGTCTTTGTTCGGTTTTGGCAGCGGCAGCAAGTAGCTGTGTAGCCACTCTTCTTTGACCTGACCCCTCTGGATACTGGTGTTGAATTCTCTGGCCAGTTCTTCCATGTCATCATCTGATATCACCAGTAGGTCACCATATCGGATGCCGTCTGGGCCTTGGGCGGTGTTAGGTGATTTCTTGAGCATATCTCAGCTGTGATTGTCCATTCTTCGTCTGTCCCAACCCCCTCGCACAACTGAGAGAGTGTCGTTGTGGTCCTCTGTCTGGCGGGGTCGTCTTTCTGGTCAGTCTGTTCTATGTAGCGTGCAAGAAGGGCCTTACTTTTATCCGAATCCGACTTTTTCCATGCGAGGTCTGTGCCTTGAAAGTCTGGAATACCCCTACATTGTGCAGCACCGTTCATGCTCTTGTGGAGGCGCCAGAATGTCGTAAGAGATCGCTCGGAGCACACCTTCCTGCAGAACTCGTCCCATTTCTCGGCCTTGGCCTGTTTGGCGCAGGATTTGAATAAAGTCATCTTATCGACCTCAGTCTTCAGGTTCGCCAACTCAAACTGTGGCATGTTAGCCTTTCTGGCCTTTTGCCAGTCTTTGACAGCCTGCCTCTTTCCCAGCCATGCCTTCTCGACCTCTCCATTCCACCATGGTGGCTGCAACCATCTTTCTTGTCTCCTGCGGGAGGAAGTTAGTTTTCTTCTTCTGATCTTGCTTATGGCGTCTTGACCAGTGTTGTCGTACGGGAAGGCATTTGTCTTGTTTCTTTGACTCATGGCCCTGTCTTTCTTGATCAGGAATGACACAAGGGTAGTGGTCACTATCGTGGTATCCCAGTGTGCCCCACCGGCACCTTGGTGCGATGGTGGGCGACACCAGAGCCAAGTCAATGACGCTGTCAGAGTCACCTGGTCGAGTGGCTATTCTAGTGACCTTCCCATCATTCAGACAGACTTAGGGCAGCAGATGCCAGGGCGTCCTCCAGATCTTCTCCCTGTCTATTGGTGATGCAATTCCCCATTGACTGCCTCTGGCATTGAAGTCCCCACAGTAGATGATATGCCTTTCATCCATATCGAACAAACTCTGCCATTGTCGCACGTCGACCTTCCCATTTCGCGCATAAACGTTCACGATTACAAGCTGCACTGGTGTCATTATTCTTAATGCCTGCACTTGCAGGGCATCACTGTTCCAGGAAGACATATCGATCTCAGACACAAGTATGTTGTCGCGGACCAGAATGGCCTGTCCGAGGTGCCGCCTGTTAAAGAATCCCTGAAATCCCGCGACATTGACTGTTCCGTCGCCGAGCTGTGTTTCTTGTAAGACTACAATATCGTTTCCGTAGAGTAGTTTTTCAAGAATGGGTCGGCGTTGACTAAATGATGCACAGTTCCAGTACAGTACTCGAACGTGTCCGATGCCCAATCTGTCACATTTTAACCGCCTTCTGCGTGTGCCCGCCCTCTTACCACGCCGTGTTCTTGTCGGTCATCTGGTCGTCATGTTAGGCTTAACTATCGCCACCTGCGCCGATGATACGCCGAAGGGAGTCCGGGCGCGCGTGCACGAACTCCGTTGCACGGTCCGAACTCCATTTCACCACGAAAAACACACTTAATCCATACACATTTCGGAAAAAACACGTTCCATTTTACGGGACGAAAAAATGTCCCGCCATCTTGCTCAAGGGAACTCACCTACCTAGCATAAATATTATTCAAGTATATGCACCAGCAGGAGAATACAGTGAAGATAGTGTAGAAGAATTTTATAATGACATAGAGGCTGCCTTAAAGAAATGTAAAAATTCAGAAATAAACATCATAATAGGGGACTTCAATGCAAAAGTAGAAAATCAATGGGATAGATACACAGTAGGAAACTATGGTTTAGGAGAGAGAAATGAACGAGGATACAGACTCGTGGAGTGGGCAAAAGAACAGAAAATGATTGTAGGAAACATCTGGTTTAAGCAACACCCTAGAAGATTATGGACATGGAGGAGTCCTGATAGCAGGATTAGAAACCAGATTGACTACATTCTCATTAGCAGAAGATTTAGAAACGCGCTAACAGTAGCAAAAACAGTTCCCAGTGCTGATAGTTATAGTGACCACAGATTACTCACAGGAACATTGAGGATACAGGTGAAGAAAGTCAAGTATATAACAGGAAACACTAAATATGATTTGTGTACATTGAGTAATGACAAGGAAATACAAAACGAATTCAACATAGAAGTACAGAACAGATTTGAAATATTGTCTGATCTAGAGATATTATTCCAGGATGTGGATGATCAATGGGAAACGTTGAAGAATTCAATCAATGTGGCTGCAGAAACAACTATTCCAAAATTAAAGAAAGTGGGTCGTAAGAGATGTATGACTGAAGAAATTTTACACCTCATGGAAACAAGAAGACTCAACAAAAATAATTCTGTCAAATATGAAGAAATCCACAGACAAGTCAGAATATTATGTAAGGAGGCAAAAGAATCATGGCTTGAGGAAAAGTGCTTAGAAATTGAAAACCAACACAACAGTCAAAATACCAAATTAGTGCACAAAAGAATTCAGGAACTTACTAATAAAAGAACAAGTACATCAACAGGGTCATAATAGAAAAAGACCAGATTATACATGTATGGACAGATTATGTGAAACACCTTTATGATGATAAAAGAGACGAACAGTATGATATTAGATTTAATAAAGAAGGACCGCCAATTATGGAGATGGAGGTTCGAAATGTTCTTAAGCATATGAAAGCTAGGCAAGGCCCCCGGTGCAGATAACATCACAACAGAAATTATTAAAGCTTTAGAAGAATTTGGACTAGAGCAAGTCACCAGACTGATGAACACATTATATGATACTGGAGATATACCTCCTGAATTATGTAACTCTGTATTTATTGCAATCCCAAAGAAATCAGGAACTTTGGAATGTGATCAACATAGAACAATTAGTATAATGAGTCACATCACAAAGATTTTGCTAAGAATTATCATGCAAAGAGTGAGGAAGAAGATACAACCTGAAATAGGGGAAGAACAATGTGGGTTTGTAGAAGGAAAGAGTACAGTAAATGCTGTGTATATGCTGCGAATAGTTATTGAACGTGCTATAGAAGTAAACAAGGATGTACATCTTTGCTTTATTGACTATACAATATCTGTGATACAGATCATTCTTTGGTTGTTGCAAGGGTTAGACTGAGACCAAAGAGAATCTACACAGCTAAACACAAGTCTAGCCCCAGGATTAATATTACTAACACTCACGATCCTGGAAAGTGCTTTGAATTTCAACAGCAACTTGAAGACGCTTCAATGAAACATCAGAAAATTGTTATAGTAAATGATAATGGAGTAAACTTAAGGAAACTATTTATAAAACAGCGGTAGGGGTTTACGGAACTGTAGATCATAAGAGGCAAGACTGGTTTGCGGCAAACAGCCAGATACTGCAGCCCTTGATTGATAAAAAGAAGATAGCTCTCTTAAGAAACAAGGAAAGATCAACGCGTAACACTCTGAGTGAGCTGAAGCAAGCGAGGAAGGATGTACAAAAGGCTGCCAGGCAGTGTGCGAATGACTATTGGATCAAGTTATGTGAGTCCATTCAAATCGCAAGTGATAAGGGAAACATCAGAAGCATGTATGAAGGGATAAAGAAAGCCTGTGGTCCAATGATCAAAAGAAGTGCACCGCTGAAAACCTTGACTGGAGAAATCATCACTGATAAGAAACAGCAGATGGATAGATGGATCGAGCACTATTTAGAGCTTTACTCAAGTGAGACCAAGCTACCGGATGATGCCCTCAACGCCATAGAGGCCCTGCCAACTCTTGACCACCTGGACACACTTCCCACAATAACAGAAGTTAAGTGTGCTATAAATGAGCTTGCATCTGGCAAGGCTCCAGGTAAGGATGGGATTCCAATAGAGGTAATCAGGAGTGGGCAAAACACACTCGCTCTACAGATCCACCAGCTAATAGAGCTATGCTGGCGAGAAGGACAAGTCCCACAGGATTTCAAAGATTCAAACATCATAACGCTGTGCAAGAACAAGGGAGATCGGAGCGACTGTAACAACTATAGGGGTATCTCACTTCTGTGTATTGTTGGGAAAGTATTTGCCAGAATTGTCCTGCACAGACTTCAAGTCCTGGGAGATCAAGTCTACCCCGAATCACAGTGCGGCTTCCGTCAGAACCGGTCTACCATTGATATGATATTCTAATTGCGACAGATGCAAGAAAAATGCCGGGAACAAAATCAGCCACTGTTTATTGCCTTCATCGACCTCACAAAGGCATTCGACTTGGTCAGTCGTGAGGGTCTGTTCAAAGCACTAAAGAAGATTAGCTGCCCACCAACTCTTCTGTCCATTGTGGAATCGTTCCACACAGGCATGAAGGGTATAATCAAGTTTGATGGCTCAACGTCAGAAGAGTTTGAAATCAAGAGTGGAGTTAAGCAAGGTTGTGTACTTTCCCCCACCCTCTTTGGGATATACTTTTCACTTCTACTGAAATATGCCTTTCGTGATCAGGATGACGGTATATACATTCACTCACGCTCAGATGGTGGCCTCTATAATGCTCAGAGATTGAAGGCCAAGACCAAAATTAGCAGGGTACCCCCGGGAAGGTTAACCCGGTCAACAAATGCCCGCAGAAGTCGGATGTGTCGGCCTAACGGCGCAAGAACGCAGCTCTGCTGTAAACAGGCACAACGCAATCACATCCGAAAAAAAACTCCGGATGAACGAAGAAGAAGAAGAAGAAATTAGCAGGGTACTAATCAGAGAGTTGCTTTTTGCGGATGATGCTGCGATTACGACCCACTCTGAGGAAGAATTACAACATCTACTATCTGCATACTCCAATGCTTGTTCTGAATTTGGTTTAACAATTAACAAAAAGAAGACACAGATTATGTCACAAGGTGCACATGGTGTACCATCAATCTTTATTGACGACGCTGAACTGGAGATAGTAGATCATTTTACATATCTAGGATCAGGGGTAAATAGCAAATTATCCCTCGATCAGGAAATCAACATCAGGATTGGCAAGGCAGCAACAACAATGAACATGTTAGCAAAAAGAGTCTGGGAGAACAGGAAGCTTACTGCCAAAACAAAAGTCCTCGTCTACCAAGCATGTGTCCTTAGTACTCTTCTTTATGGCAGTGAAACCTTGGACAACTTACTCACGCCAAGAGAAACGTTTAAACAGCTTTCATATGCGGTGTCTGCGAAGAATACTTGGTATTAAGTGGCAAGACAAAATCACAAATACTGAAGTATTGGAAAGATCAGGTTGTGTGACGGTGTATTCCATGCTCAGTCTTCGTAGACTTAGATGGATAGGACACGTTAGGAGGATGGATGATGGTAGAATACCAAAGGACATTTTTTTTGGTGAATTACAGACGGGTAGGAGATCTCAGGGTCGGCCTCTACTACGATACAAAGATGTGTGTAAGCGGGACATGATTGATACAGGCATTGATAATGAACATTGGGAGCACGTCGCCGCTGAACGTGTTGCATGGAGGGCAACTATCAGAAATGGAATAAAGACAAAGGAGAAAATGATTGCAGATAAAGCACACACAGAGCGTGAGAGACGTAAGATGGTGCAAATGGTGGAAATGACCATGTTTTCACATGCACCTACTGTGGGCAAACATTTGCAGCAAGAATTGGCCTTACCAGCCACACTCGCCACTGCCATGGATCGTAGTTATTAAGCCTTTTTGAAGCACAATGTACCAAACTATCGTCTGTCAAGACGGAAAGGTGCCAATGCCAATGACTATACAAAGGCTTTTGATAGAGTTAGACATGTCAACATGGTGGATATGCTTGCAGATCTACAAATTGATGGGAAAGACATTAGACTTATAAAAAACATATATTGGAAACAACAAGCTGCAATAAGGACTGATAATGAAGTGGGACAGTATCAGCCAATTAAAAGAGGTGTTAGACAGGGATGTGTGATGTCTCCAGATCTTTTTTCCCTATACAGTGAAAATATTTTCTGAAATGTAGAGGATATAAATGGAATCAGCTTTGGAGGACGAAACGTCAATAACATTAGATATGCAGATGATACAGTATTAATTGCAGACAATGCGCAGGACCTGCAACAATTAGTAGATGCGGTTGTTGTACACAGTGAGCAACTGGGGTTAGAATTAAATTGTAAAAAGACTCAGGTTATGGTCGTCACTAGGAAGGAAGAAGTGCCACAATGTAATATACAAGTAAATGGAAATATTCTTCAACAAGTGAATCGGTACAATTATCTTGGAACAGTCATAACATCTGATGGGAGATGCCTTGAAGAGATTAGAACAAGAATCGCCATGGCGAAAGTAGCCTTTAGCAAGATGAAAAACATTCTGACCAATAAAAAGATGTCAATTGAAACAAGAAAAAGAGTGTTGAGGGGATACATAGAGCCTGTTCTTTTGTATGAATGTGAAACTTGGACAATGGGCAGTCAAGCTGAAAAACATCTGATGGCTGCAGAAATGTGGTTTCTGAGGAAAATACAAAGAATACCATGGACAAACAGAAAAACCAATGAACAAGTACTACAGGAGACACAAATGAACATCGTAAACTGATTAGAGAAATTAGACGTAGACAGTCAAAATTTTTTGGACATGTTATGAGAAGAAATGGATTGGAGAACTTGGTGACAACTGGCAAGATCGAAGGAAACAGACCAAGAGGCAGACCGAGAGGAAAATACCTGGATGGCTTGGCCACATGGCATGGACGAGACAGGAACATTGAGCTGATCCACGACACTGGTGATCGAGTGAAATGGCGAGTCATGACCGCCCACGCTTTCCGGCATGGCACATGATTGATTGATGCCAAAAAAAGAAAAATAAACGGGTAATTACCCGGTAACCTCAGGGTTCAAAGGGTTAAACATGTAGTATTTCAACCTTTTGTGTCCTCAGCAGAGTCTTAAGACTGTTACATGTTCATTGCTAGTTTTGTAAGCAAATAACTACATCTAAGGATGACAGCTATGACAAGTATTGAAGAACTAAAGTCAGGAATTGAGTTCTTCTGGATGATCAAGAGTCCTTCCTCTCCTTTGACAATACTGGCATCTTATCAGATGATAGTTTGTTACATTGTGCTTCAAAACAGGCGCAATAACCACTCCCAGTAGCGAATGTGATTTCTCCATAGCACAAAGCCTGGACTGAATTATAGAGACCATATGTTGCCCATGCAGCATGATTACTATATCGACGTGCCTAGTGTATTCCAGAAGAAAGGTAACACCAATACATCTGAAAACAAGACTAGCTGCAGAAGCTGCCGGATCAACAAAGCAACGCTCTAACAGTGCACCTGTTGCAGCTTCGATCCTAGACCAATTACTGACAGAGGCTTAGGGCCTGGTCTACCTTGCCACGACATTTAGTTTTTCGGTTTCATTTCTCATTGCAGGATAAGGCTTATACCCTCCCAATTACAATCCTCCACCTGAAGCTGTTGGCACAATGTGGGGTGTCGGGTTTGGTGAGCACCGCCAAACTTTTGCTAACAGAAAGCAGGTAGTACCGTCTACTGTCAAATAGTAGCTCAGCCATATCTGACTATGACTTGACTCCTTTGACAATACTTTTTTTTTAAAGTGAAAAAACTTCTTTCCATGCCTTGAGTTATGTTGGGTATATGTGGTCACTACGATTCACGGTCACTGAATTAAAACAGAATGTATTTGTGGCGTTATTCAGCTATGTGTTTTTCGTGTCTCCAATCTGAGGAGCTTCGGCGTACGCATGATGTAAAATTTCTCGATTATTTAAAGATCGTGTTAAAATTAGAACCAATAACTTGATATTGTTTTTCCCTTTATGCTTTACGTTCTGTACTTCACACGCTTCTGGTATTCATATATAGACACCTTTCCAAGACGTAAGTAGACCCGCAAATCACGTTTTATGTACACGTTTTTGGTTGTTCTTGTATGTATTATTCAATTCAGCATCCATTTTTACGTAGATTGTGTAATTTTCGACTATTAAAGTCAGAGGGGACATCCCAAACTAAAATTATGAAGATCGCATGATGTATTGTGATATTTCAGTAGTGGGAAATAGCCTTTTCCCGTCATAATCCAGCGATGACCAATTAATATTCTTATGGCACATTCACAGCGAATTTGATGCCAATGCATACATGCTTGTATTCAACATCCATTGTAATATTTATGTTATTTTTCATCACGCTGCATGGTCGGCTATTTTTGGGTAACTTTCCAATGCGACTTATCTGGTCAAAAAAGATCTACGCTATCGGCCCGCGCTGACAGACAGCTCTAAAAGCAGCGTGTGCTGACAGTAAGTGCAAGTGCAGGCTGACGTTATCACAGCACGGCGTGACCATGTATACATCACTCTGTGTGTGTGTGTGTGTGTGTGTGTGTGTGTGTGTGTGTGTGTGTGTGTGTGTTTTCGCATATCCTTTACAGGACATCGCTGTCAACACCAGCAATTTACCGCTGTTGTTGATTTCTTGACAAGATTACGCTCAGTAGTTTGCCAATGCTTTCTGAGCGGCCGGCTCACTTATCCCGTAAGTCACCAACACGGCGAGAACCGCTGCCAATTCTCGCGCGCTGCGTTACCCTACGTGGATAAACGGGATTACGGAGAAAGTCGTTTAAATCCCTAGGTCATGTAGACCGGCATATATATACATACATACATATATGTCTATATATATAAAAGACAATGTATGTAGGGATGTATTTGATGCGTTCGATAACGTTCCATCCGATTGAGATGAAATTTTCTACATGTTTTTTTTTTTCATTTCCGTGCAGCCAACTGTCGTAGTTTGTTAGTGTACAATCAGCTATTTACTTACTAAAATTTAATATTTTAATTTACATTATCATTTATATATAGCAAGGGGATTTAACTTAAGAAAAGTTATTTCAAGGGCATAACTTTTAATAGCATTGCTATATATTTTATATATAGATTGTTGCATTGTTTTCAAAGGTATATAAACTCTTTGTTTACAGTTATTTACAGGCATATGCGTTGTAATAAATAATGATATAATCTTTAAGGCATTTTCAAAGTTTTCATAAAAATAATGCATCTATTTAAATAGTGAAAATTTTCTAACTCATATTTTTATGTTTAAAGACGTTAACTACAGTCATGTAGGTGATGTAGGTGATTAAAAACAGTTTTTATTTTAAAAAATAATGGATGGTGTGTGGAAGGACATTCTTAAGTTATTTTTTTTTTTGTTATATGAATTTAATTAGACGCTCCCCGTGTGTATGTGTGTGTGTGTGTGTGTGTGTGTGTGTGTGTGTGTGTGTGTGTGTGTGTGTGTGTGTGTGTGTGTGTGTGTGTGTGTGTGCGCGCGCGCGCGTACTAACAGGGTTCTGTGACATAATTTACATTGCGTCGTAATTTACGTATGTCCCATCCCATCCCGTCCCATGGGAGTTTCCCATGGGAATAACATTCCCTTAGCCAAGCCTGGCAGGCTTGTCCATGGGACATGTTTTTCTGCCCCATCCAATGGTAATTTATGCCTGTCCCATCTCGTCACAACCCATCCCTACACTATTCAGAAAATCCCCCTTTTTTCCCATGGCCAAGCCTGTGTGTGTGTGTGTGTGTGTGTGTGTGTGTGTGTGTGTGTGTGTGTGTGTGTGTGTGTGTGTGTGTGTGTGTGTGTGTGTGTAAAAAATCGGCAGCAGTTATCTTCCCTTTAGTTAGAAAAACATCGGCTGTTGTAATTTTCCTTGTCGTCTGATACCAACAGTGGTGTGAGTGTGTAGGTCACATTTTGTCAAAGGGTAAAATAGCATTTTTGCCCTTTGTTCATATTAAATGATAAACTGATACAAAACATTCATATCTTGGCTTAGAATTGACCTACAGACTTGAATAAGGTACTTTTGGATTTTTGTTATCCAAGATTTCAGAGGTATCCAACTATGCAGGTTATTTATAAAAGCAACTTAGAAAATGTTACTAAAGTAGCTAGGTATATGAAGAAGCAGTGATGTACATGCCAAACGGAACCAGAAAAAGAGAGCAATCATGTAAATGATGGACAGAAGGAATAACGGAGTCCAAGGGAATCTCGATATATGAAGCCCATAAACGGGCACTCTCCGTCTGTTTATGTTCACCTCGACACCGTGAGTCTATTGCAGAGTGACGAGACTCAAAAGCAACGGTAGATATGAAGTTAAGCCAGCGATGACTATAAAATTCAGTTTATTAGAAGAATCTTCAGCAATATAAAAATGCGTACAGCAACTACAAAAGTCAAAGCATCTTGCTGGCTGGGCGGCAAAGTCACAACTGAAACCTTGTTTACCCCCTACGTCAGTACGTGAGCGTCCCTAACTACCTAGCTACGGTGCTCAGCCGTGCATCATCTGGTTATTTCTTTTCTCCTTGCACGCCGTGCCAGCTAACTAAACCCCGTATAACAGCCTACACTGTTATATTACCTTCCTACCCTCACAAGACTTTTCCCCGAAAAGTCTTAATTCCACAACTTATTTACCCCCAAATCCATGACCGCAGACACTTAACCCAATAATCCCACAAAAATTAAAGTTACTTCTTCTTCGTTTCTATAAATCATAAGCAATCCGCTTACCTATCCCGTACTAAACAATCTTAACCTACCTCTAACTCTAACCTGGAACTCTTATTCATTACACACCTCTCTCTATCCCCACAATTCATCTCATAGCCAGCCGCCACTGCCCCTACTCTACACTTCTTCATTATAATATCCACATACATTATTTAATTATCGTAAGTCTATATCACAAAAACTCATCGTATAATATTCTTCACAAAGCAACCCGCTTCATTTCATAAAATGTCGATCGAAATTATGATTAACAAAAATTGAAGATTCTTATGTATTTCTACAAGCTATCATACTCTCACTAACATCAACAACACAGGATAGACAGGAAAGATAGACAGGAAAGTGGTTGGTGCGCACCGAAGAGTAGTAAAAAGTAGTTACACTTATCACATTTATCCTCCCATACACTTTCAAAACTTTATAAAAATAAAGTTTTCAAAAACCCAAATCACATAATTCGCTAATCTTCATTTTTGTTAATAATAAATGCTCTTGTCAAAAGTTACAACGATCTAAAACTCCAGCCTTCTACACTCAGTAGAAATATTATTCTACTCTCCAACCTGTATTATTTGCGCTGCCAACAACAGCCAGCAATGTATGACTGCACTTTCTATCTGTAACACACCTTCCCAACCTCCTATATTTTAATTTCTACCTCTTCTTTCATGCTGTAAGCACAGCATCCCCCAATTACTATTGCCCATGCATATACTTATGTTTATTTTATGCTGATAAGCACAGCCGCCCCCTTTTTGAGTTAAACCACTTTCTTCCCATGGCATTCAATCTATGTATTAACGCTGTTCAATACAGCTCCTATTTTAACCCCCACATCCATGTGTTTCTATTAACGCTGTCTAATGCAGCTCCTATTTCATCCCCCACATCCTGGAAATAAATTATCATTAAGTCATTAAAACTGAAAGAGAGGCTGTGAGAGGCCCCCCCCCCCCTCTCCTACTGAACATGTCGACAAACATTCATGACGTATACAAGTTAGGTATGATTCAATGTCAGCAAATGGGCGACGGAGATTTTTCAAGGACGGGTAGGCAGCAGGTAAGGGAACTGTTCACCCTACATCCTAATGCAGTGACTCAGTATACTGGTTTGGTTTGTTTATAAAGGATCATCATAACCTACCAGGATACAAATGTGTGTATACTAGGACTTATTCTTCTTGTTTCGTTCGCTTGAAATTTGTCTATAACTGCAATGTTGTCTTTTTTTTGTGAATTTAACTATACCAGAACTATAGAAGCCACAAATATTTCTGCTTCTGATGGTAGTTGTCTCATTTTGAAATTTAGACCGGACGGCAGCTTCTTCAGCTATCTTTTTATTTCCAACAGCCAAATGATTTTTAACATATGCACAAGTCCTCCTGGTTTAACATATGCACAAGTCATCCTGGTTTAACATATGCACAAGTCCTCCTGGTTTAACATATGCACAAGTCCTCCTGGTTTAACATATGCACAAGTCCTCCTGGTTTAACATATGCACAAGTCCTCCTGGTTTAACATATGCACAAGTCCTCCTGGTTTAACATATGCACAAGTCCTCCTGGTTTAACATATGCACAAGTACTCCTGGTTTAACATATGCACAAGTACTCCTGGTGTAACATATGCACAAGTCCTCCTGGTGTAACATATGCACAAGTACTCCTGGTTTAACATATGCACAAGTACTCCTGGTGTAACATATGCACAAGTCCTCCTGGTGTAACATATGCACAAGTACTCCTGGTTTAACATATGCACAAGTACTCCTGGTGTAACATATGCACAAGTCCTCCTGGTTTAACATATGCACAAGTACTCCTGGTTTAACATATGCACAAGTACTCCTGGTGTAACATATGCACAAGTCCTCCTGGTGTAACATATGCACAAGTACTCCTGGTTTAACATATGCACAAGTACTCCTGGTGTAACATATGCACAAGTCCTCCTGGTTTAACATATGCACAAGTCCTCCTGGTTTAACATATGCACAAGTACTCCTGGTTTAACATATGCACAAGTACTCCTGGTGTAACATATGCACAAGTCCTCCTGGTTTAACATATGCACAAGTCCTCCTGGTGTAACATATGCACAAGTCCTCCTGGTGTAACATATGCACAAGTACTCCTGGTTTAACATATGCACAAGTCCTCCTGGTTTAACATATGCACAAGTACTCCTGGTGTAACATATGCACAAGTCCTCCTGGTTTAACATATGCACAAGTCCTCCTGGTTTAACATATGCACAAGTACTCCTGGTTTAACATATGCACAAGTACTCCTGGTGTAACATATGCACAAGTCCTCCTGGTTTAACATATGCACAAGTCCTCCTGGTGTAACATATGCACAAGTACTCCTGGTTTAACATATGCACAAGTCCTCCTGGTTTAACATATGCACAAGTCCTCCTGGTTTAACATATGCATAAGACGTTCTGGTTTAAAATATGCACAAGTTTTTCAACATTATCTAAAACGAATAGTCACCCAATACACTACCAATGGACTAAAGGGAGGTAAAGCATCTGTTTGACCATTATTTTGTAAACATCCACAGCTTGATTTGTGTCCAGTCTTCTTGAAGTAGAGGAGGATGCCATAACCCTAGAGCCACTGCACTCTTTCTAATTTAGTATGATGGGTGGCTTGGCCTAATGGTACAAGAACACTGACCTGATCCAGGACTGACTATCGCAGTGGTTCTCAGCCGTTTTTGGCCCGTGCCCCCCTTCAACATATTTTCAGAACGTCATCCTCCCCTTTCATATTTCCTACCTAAAATCCCCCCACCCCTACACAGTATACGTAAAAATGGAAGGTAAATATGTTAAAACAGGTCTAGACATCCACATAAAACGTGATTTGTGGGTCTACTTATTTTATAAAATGAATTTTAGAAGGATGAGATGTGCATAGCTGTACAGTATGAAGGGAAAAGCAATATCAAGTAATCGGTTCTTGTATTAACGCGATCTTGAAATGATCGTCATTCCCCCCCCCCCCCCCAACCCTAAAATTCCCCCCTAGGGGGGGGGGGGGAAGAATTCCCCACCGGTTGAGAACCACTGGACTATCGTATGAGGTTGCAAGCCTTGGCTGTCGATACTTATCAGCATGGTACATGATGATAATAATATTTGAAGACTTATCAGATCACACAATCAAAATCAGTATCTGACATGGGATAACCTTGACCTATTAACCTACTTGTGCTGCATGATCATCTCCTTGGGAGTGTCCTTGAACAGCTGGTTGGCATCTCCACAATCACCTTTCGTATCTATAGCCATGATGAGGAACTTGTCCCTGTTCACATTCTCTGTTGGTTCTAGAGAACATAGAAGAAACACAAGATCACAAGGATGAAACTTAAATAGCTCTGTCCAAGGAAATCACATCTCTTCTACTGTTATGATTAAGTGTGTATACTGCTGAAGTTATGATTAAGTGTGTATACTGCTGAAGTTATGATTAAGTGTGTATACTGCTGAAGTTATCGATAAAGTGTGTATACTGCTGAAGTTACGATAAGTGTGTATACTGCTGAAGTTATCATTGTGTATACTGTTGAAGTTATCATTGTGTATACTGCTGAAGTTATCATTAAGTGTGTATACTGCTGAAGTTATTATTAAGTGTGTATACTGCTGAAGTTATGATTAAGTGTGTATACTGCTGAAGTTATGATTAAATTGTATACTGCTGAAGTTATCATTGTGTATACTGCTGAAGTTATCATTGTGTATACTGCTGAAGTTATCATTGTGTATACTGTTGAAGTTATCATTGTGTATACTGCTGAAGTTATCATTAAGTGTGTATACTGCTGAAGTTATTATTAAGTGTGTATACTGCTGAAGTTATGATTAAGTGTGTATACTGCTGAAGTTATGATTAAGTGTGTATACTGCTGAAGTTATGATTAAGTGTGTATACTGCTGAAGTTATGATTAAATTGTATACTGCTGAAGTTATCATTGTGTATACTGCTGAAGTTATCATTGTGTATACTGCTGAAGTTATCATTAAGTGTGTATACTGCTGAAGAGCAGATGGATGATCATCATAGCCTGGAGAGAATAACACTGCAGGGCGTGACTAGAGGATCTGACCAACACTCAGGACTCCAATGGAAAGGCCAGACGGATACATAATCAGACTGCCACTAGTGCCATCCGTATTTGGACTCGTCGCTGGTTGTTGAATATGAGGAAGGAGCACTATGGGAATGTCCAGAGTGCTGTGATGTTGGTTCTTGGCCCAAATGAACTCAAAGTGAATGTTCAGTGCTCTATGTTTATCAGACCCTGGTTCTAGAGAATACAGAAGAAACATGAGATCACGAGACTGAATCTTCAGTAACTGTCCGTGGAAATACATCTCTTATTGTTATCATAGAGATAGATAGAGAGAGAGAGAGAGAGAGAGAGAGAGAGAGAGAGAGAGAGAGAGTGTGTGAGAGAGAGAGTGTGTGTGTGGTGTGTGTGTGAGTGTGTGTGTGTGTTGTGAGAGAGAGAGACAGACAGACAGAGACACAGAGAGAGACAGACAGACAGACAAACATTGGTTTTAGAGAATATAGAAGAAACATGAGAGTGAATCTTCAATACTTCTGTCCATGGAAATCACATCTTTTCTATTGTTATTATAAAGTAAATTAATAGTGCTCTATGTTATCAGACACTGGTGCTAGAGAATACAGAAGAAATATGACATTGAATCCTCAATAGCTCTGTCCAAGGAAATCACATCTCTTCTATTGTTATCGTAAAGTGAATTTATAGTGCTCTATATTGTCCGACGCTGGTTCTAGAGAATACAGAAGAGGTATGAGATCACGAGATTGAATCTTCAATAGTTCTGTCAAAAGGAAATCAAGTCTCTTCTATTGTTATCATAAAGTGAATTTATAGTGCTCTATGTTGTCAGACGCCGTTCTCGGTGGCTAATGGCCTTACGGACGCGATTCGTAAGCCCGCGTTCGAAACACAGCTGCGTCCGATTTGGCAGCAAACCGCGTTGCACTAGGTTTCAACGTGTTGGTATGGGAGCCGGTCGTTCAGAAAGCAATGGCAAACTACTGAACGTAAAACCTGCCAAGGATTCAACAACAGCAGTAAGATGTTAGTGTTGGCAGCGATGTCCTGTAAATAGGATATGCACCCACAAAAAAAAAAAAATGTCAGACGCTGGTTCTAAAGAATACAGAAAAAAATATAAGATCACGAGATTGACTCTTCAATAGCCCTGTCCGAGGAAATCACACCTCTTCTACTGTTATAAAATGAATTTATAGTGCTCTATGTCTGTCAGACAGCAGCTGCAGCAGCTCACAGCCTGGTATGCTAGAATCCCCTCCAGTGAGGAATATTTGTAAACACTTACCTGGGTTCACAAGGTACACCCAACCTAACATAGGTACCTGGAATTGTTCAGGGAAGTAAAGGGGCCAGCATGATACTGATCAGATCACACATCGAGCGCCGAACATTAATTCAGTAGCATGTCCTTTGCAGAACCTCGCTGCCATAACAACCTTCCGGAAAACTTCTCGGTCATAAGCAAGATGTCCCGCGTCCGATACACCCATCTGGAGATCATCCACCACATCCTGCACCCATCTTCTCTTTGACCTTCCTCTTCTTCTTCTCTTCCCAGGCATATACCCTTCCATTATTGTTCTCTCCAAACTTTCATGATCTTTCAGGTGACAAAAGTATTTCAGTTTTCTTTGTTTTATCGTCTTTAGTAGCCAACCTTCTTCAATATTCAGCTCTTGAAGTATGGATGCATGTGTTCTTGTCTGTATCCAAGATATTCTTAGAACCCGTCTATAACTATTCTAAGACATCCATGTCTATACAAATATGGGGCGAGCACCACATTCCCAGAAGGCTACATGGCGTGGAAAGGGGTCCGTTACTTGACCTACTTATTTTGCCAGACCTATGGCTTAGAGGCAGTCAAGGTTGGCAGACTTGAATCTTGGGTCTTCTTCTTCTTCTGCGTTCGTCCAGAGTTTTTTTTTTTTTTTTGGACCTGATTGCGTGTTGCCTGTTTACAGCAGAGCTGTGATACTTGCGCCTTTAGGCCGACCCATCCGACTTCTGCGGGCTTTTGTTGGCCGGGTTAATCTTCCCGGGTGAATGTTGGGTCATGCCTGTGACAATCTTCATTCTACTTACAGACTGGCTGGGTCTACACTGCTGGGTGGGCTATTGGTGGAGGGTATGGCATATGTGATCAGGGCCCATAGTGAGCATGTGTATAGTGCAGAATAAACGATAGATCATCATGGAGAGAGTGCTGCAGGAGGATATGGCTCACACTCAGTAATCAGAGGAAAGACCAGATGGTCACATAACTGCACTGCAACTGGTAACTTTAACATTGGGACGCTTCACTGGCTGTAGAAGAGTGGGATAATATGCGAATGTCTTGAGGCTGTGATGTCAGTTTTTGACTCAATTGAACTATATCTTAGTTTTCATTGCAGCAGTGAAGATGATATACTTTATACTGAAGGACTTGCAGCACAGCTCCGGTCTTAGAGACTGCCACCTGTAACTGTGGAGCACGCTGGTAAACACAACATTACATCCTACAAAACTGCTGAGAATTGTCCAGAGAGCATGGAAATCTGAGCCACAGGAACATATTTCTTGTTGACTCTCTTACTACCTACAGCATCTTGAGTGGGGAGTCCAGTACAACAACGACTGTAGATGATCCAGGAAACCACAGGGGCAATCACTCTCTTGAACAGCTGCTTGCGTGGGGAGTCCAGCAGAAAACTGGTCATGATGACTGCAGGTAATGTGTTATAAACTCATACACAACTGGTGTAGGTCAGCATGGCCAAATGGATAAGAAGGTATTTTCTTAAACATCCGCTGTGCTGATGCCGAGGTAAGGAGTTCAACTCCCACCTGGAAAGTTTGATTGCAATGCTAGACCTATCGCCTTTGACTTGGGGGAGTAAATTACAAGTACCTCAGAACTCAGAGTGGGTTCGTCTGATGGTGAGGGACACTGGTAATAGGGAAAACTAATCCACGTGCAAAAAGCAGTCCAGTAGAGGCACATGTATGGACTACGCTTGAGTTCACCCGAATGAACATTAGTTTATTTAAAAAACTGTTCACAAGCTTGATGTACACACCTGAAATAAGGTAGACGTAGATCTCTTCTGTTTTCTGAGGCTTGATTAGGCCTGAGCTCGGCCGAACTCTGAACTTCTCCGGGGATGTTGTTTTTACCTACATTAGATACAATAGAAAACACGATCATAGTGACATTTGCACCGTTGCTGACTGCAGCTGGTTTATATCCCACATGGCAGTAGAAGAAAACATTGTATAGTCCATGCCGAGTGGCGTTTATGATCATGTCTGTACACAGCCCTCTGTCTCGTGTGCTGCCAATCATTTCTGATAGCTTGAAGGTCAGCATGGCCGAATAGATAAGAGCACTTGCTACTAAACTTCCAGTGTGCTGATGCCGAGGTAGTATGTTCAACCCCTACATCTATCAATTGGACTAAAATGTTGACTTCTGGTCCTTGACTTGGGAACATAAACTGCAAGTACCTCAGAAGTTGGACTGGGTTTGCCTGATGACGAGAGACACTGTTAATAGAGACAGCTAATCCACACACAAACCTAAGTCCAGCGCACTTGGCGTGTATGGACTAAGCTTGAGTTCAAAGCGAGGGAATGTTTAAAACATGTCACGATGTTCCTCCATGCCATGATGTCAAACTGTCTATAGGTGTATAATAAACAGTGGGATTACAGAAACAATTACTGAATGAGACCAAGGTCAGACTCAGGGACTCAGCTATATAAATATATATATATATATATATATATATATGTTAAAGAATGCTGAAGGGTAAACATGCAAGTGGAAGGTGTTACATGTGGGTCTCTATCATCATCATCATCATCATCATGTGTCATGTCGATAAGCATGGGCAAACATTGTTCACTATCTCAAATGACCACCGGAGTCTTGGAGCAGATCTGTGTTATTATTCTGACGACACCATGTGGCCAAACCATCCAAATATTTGTATCTTTGCCTTCCCTTTGCGCTTTTACAATGATCTTGTTTTAAAAAAGTTAATATACTTTTCAATAATATTTTACAAACATAAATCTATATTACAATAATATTGTACAAACATAAATCTATTTTACAATAATATTGGTCAAACATGATTAAATCTATATTCCACTAATATTATACAAACATACATTTATGAAGAAGACATACTGAAGGCGATGTAACAACAACTGTCATCACTGCCACAGCTGCCATCTGGAAATGACATTCAACTTCGCACTGAAACAATTTTTGTTTCATTCTTTTGTGTGAATCTCTTCAAATGACATTTAAATTCACACTGAAGCATTTCTGTTTCATTCTTTTGTGTGGAGCTCTTCAAATAGCATTCACATTTACATGAAGAATTTGTATTTTATTCTTGTGTTTGTTTTGCATATCCTTTACATGACATCGCTGTCAACATCAGCATCTTTCAGCTGATTGTTGATTTCTTGGCAAGATTACGCTCTGTAGTTTGCCATTGCTTTCTGAGCGACCGGCTCCATACTCTCATAAGTTACTGGCGCGACTCGAACCGCTTCCAATTCTCGTGCGCTCACGTCAACCACGAGAGTATTCGGGGTTACGGAGAAAGCTGCTAACCTCTCGACCAGGGAGACCGGCATTCTTGTGTGTGGATCTCTAAAAATAACAATCAAACTCAGACTTAAGCATTTGCGATTTGATTAATCTTGTCTCATATTTTCCTTAGAAACCATCATACGCGGGCGAGTCAATAAGTAAGTCACACAGTTCTGTGGGATAGCAGGTCAGTGTAGTTGGTGTTTTCTACAGGTGTCATTAGGTGACAGCAACATCGAACTTTATATTCCCGTTCGTCAGGTGGCACTAGGTGTCTCATGCGCATGTGCATAAACAAAATGGCGACTGTACTCACGGCGTGTACAACCAAAGAGCAACGTGCTGTTGTGCATTTTATGTGGGTAAAAGGACTGTCTGCAAAGAACATTCATAAGGAAATGCTTCCTGTGTATGCTGACAAATGTTTGTCCCATAAAGCGGTGCATAGCTGGGTAGAAACATTTTCTCAAGGACGCTCTAAAATTGTTGATGAAATCCGATCTGGTCGTCCTGTTGAGAATGCAACAGAAGCTTCCGTGCAGCGGGTCGAGGAGATGATTAGAGGTGACAGGCGAGTAACGATAGACTCTGTAGCATCTGCAATATGGTGCTCGCACGGTTTAGTACACAGCATAATGCATGATCAATTGAAATTTAAGAACGTGTGTTCAAGGTGGGTACCCAGACAATTGAAAGAGGAACACAAAATGAACCGATTTGGCCTGTCCTTGTCTCATCTCTGTCGATACGAAGCTGAACAGGATTGTTAATGGGGACGAATCATTGGTGCATCACTACCAGCCCGAATCAAAGCGTGCTTTAATGCAATGGAAACATCCTTCTTCGCCTTGTATTCAAAAATTCAAAGTTACGCCATCAGCAGGAAAGGTTATGCTGACAGTGTTCTGGGATTGTCAAGGAGTGCTTTTAATCAATTTCAAGAAGAAAGGTGACAATGTGAATTCTGAATCGTACTGTGAAGTTCTATCGATGCTTCACGATGCAATTCGAAGAAAACGTCCAGGACTGCTGACTAGAGGAGTGTTGCTTCTTCACTGACAATGCTCGACCACATACGGCTCGATTAATTCGGGAGAAGATTAACCAACTAAGGTGGTAAGTATTGGAACATCCACCTTACGGTCCCGACTTAGCCCCAAGCGATTTCTACCTTTTTGGTCCACTGAAAACCCACCTTGGCAGGAGACATTTCGCGAATGACGCCGAAGTTGAATGTGAAGTGAAAACGTGGGTTAGAAAACAGAGCCCGCAGTTCAATGCAACCGGTTTGGGAGGACTGATAACACGATGGGATAAGTGCATCAATGTTGGTGGAAATTATATTGAGAAATAAAGGGACAATGTATATATAAAAATAGTTATTTTTCTATAGCCATTTGTGACATACTTATTGACTTCTCCTCGTACATTATCACCATTACTTAATTTCAACAACTGCTTTTGTGAATTTTTATCATTTACAATATTATGATGTGCAATTGATAGAAGAATGCATGCTAGTTTTATGATTATGGTAAGTGACTTTTCAATAGTTCAAAAGCCTTCTTCTTCTTCTTCTTCTTCTTCTTCAGCGTTCCGAGCCATTGAGGTTCTTTGCTGCAGATACAATCCGTCTTCATTGGTCTCACTGGTTGACCCTCTCTTGCCAGTCGTTGATTCCAAGTGCTTGTAGGTCTGTATATATATATTATCTCTCCACCGTCTTCTTGGTCTACCTCGGGGTCTACGGTCATTTATTTCCTGAGTATAAGCGAGTTTTGTTTCCCTATTATCTTCCATTCTTTCTATATGCCCCAGCCATTGTAGTCTATTAGCCTTCATAATACCAGTGATTAGCGGGGGCTTAAACAGATCATAAATGTCTTTGTTACTTCTTCTTTTCCACTCTCCACTTTGTGTATCCCTAATGGGTCCAAAGATGCGTCTTAAGACTTTGTTCTCAAAGGTTTGTAGCAAGGCTTCGTCTTCTTTCGTTGTACTCCAGGTTTCAGAGCCATACAGCACAACTGGTCTGATCAGTGTTTTGTATATTGTGATCTTGGTGTTACGAGATAGCGCCTTTGATTTTAGTAGATGTTGTAGTGTATGGTATATCTTATTTCCAGAATTGATTCTAGTTTGTTTTTCTTCCCTTATGATGTTGGAGCAGTTGAAGATTGTACCCAAGTATTTGTATGTTTCCGTTCTTTTAATAGCCATATTATCTATTTGTATGTGGCCAGAGTTTTTAGCCATTCCGTCTCTTGAAATTACCATATATTCTGTCTTATCTTGGTTGATAACCAGCCCCATCTGTTGGGCTTTTTCCTTTAAGTGAGTCAATATTTCCAATGTCTTTTGTTCATTTTCCCCTATAATATCTATATAATCTGCATAACCAAACAGCTTGGATGTTCCTCCAATATCACATTCCTCCTTTACCCTCCTTACAACTTTCTCTAGAGCCAGATTGAAGAGTAGCGGCGATAGTGCATCACCCTGTTTCATGCCAGATGTTATTTGGAAGGGGTCTGATTTCCTGCCTTTATATGTATATATAGTTCAAAAGACATTGTACGTAAAATCTCAAAGAAAGATTTGAATACCATCTGTAAGTTACATCTGAAGCTATGACAGGTTTGTTATTAAATAGATAGTGACAGTGACATCCTAAGAGATGCAATATTTTTACAATTTTGTGAGTTAAATAGATACTGTAAGTAGCATTTGAAGATAGAATGAATTATAGAATCTTTGTGAGTTAATTAGATATTGAAATTCAGATCTGAATTTATCTGAAAGATTTATATAAATTTTGTGACTTAAACAGATATTTTAAGTTAGATATGAGGAGATGAAATATGTTTAGAATCGTTGTGGGTTAATTAGATATTGTAAGTAACATCTGAAGCTATGAATGATATATAGAATCTTTGCGAGTTAAGTAGAGACTGTCAAGTCTGAATGGATGAAAGATTTATAGAATCTTTGTGAGTTAAATAGATATTGAAATTTAGATCTGAAGAGATGAAACATGTATAGAATCTTTGTGAGTTAATTAGATATTGTAAGTAGCATCAGAAGTTATGAATGATTTATAGAATGTTTGTGCGTTAAATAGATAGTTTAAGTCAGATCTGAAGAGATGAAAGATTTCTGGAATCTTTGTGAGTTAAGTAGTTATTGTAAGTCACATCTGAAGAGATGAAAGATTTATGGAATCTTTGTGAGTTAAGTAGATATTGTAAGTCACATCTGAAGAGATGAATGATGTGAAGAAACTTTGTGAATTAAATAGGCATTACAAGTGACATCTAAAGCTACCGCAATGTGTTAAGATCTTTGCGAGTTACGTTTACATAGCAAGTCACTCTGAAGCTAAGAAAAATGTGAAGCAACTTTGTGAGTTAAATAAATATTGTAACAAAGTTAGTTGCATGTCCTTTACAAGACATTGCAATCAACGCCAGCAATATGTGGCTGTTTGTGATTTCTTGCAAGATTTACGTTGAGTAGTTTGTCATTGCTGTTTGAATAACCGGTACTCATACCACTGTATGAAAACCAGCGTAATGCGGTCTGCTTTCAAATCACCCACGGATGTTTTTCGAACACAGTATGTGGGATTACGAATTGCGTCCGTAACACCTTCGCCACAAATTAAAGATTTACAGAATGTGTTTTAGCAATTCAGACATTGTAAATAATGTATAAAAGATAGGTGTTATGAAATCCTAGTTAAGTGAAAATTGTAACTTTTCAAACATGAAAGAAGAAAATTATCCCTGTTGGTTCAACAACAAAATCAATTCTAAAAATCAAATGCAAAGAAAGAAAATCCGTGACTTACTTTAAAAGCCACCGGGTTAGAGAAGGTGTTGGTCAGAGTTATAGTATCAAACGGGTCGCCGGAAGTTTGAGGCTGGAAGACTAGCTCATCCGCGGGACTAACATGGACAGAACAAGGAACCAGCTATAGCACACGTGTTTTCTTCTGTGTTTATTATAAGTAACAGTAAAAGACACAAAGACACTTTAACATGCAAGGGGCATTGGGCATATGGTGCTTGAGCCATATTTGTATAGACCAGTCGGTACTGGCCGGGAGGTGTGGTCAGTGTCCTGCCAGCCGCCTTTACTTGCCAAGATATTTCCTGGTGCCCATTTATGGCTGTGTTGACCTGGGAGACACGTCAATTATTAAAATCAATCGGATTCAAACCCTTAACCTGCTACACCGGTCAATTGGATTAAAATGTTGACTTCTCGATCTTGACTTGGGAATGTAAATTACAAATATCTGTAAAGTCGGAGTGGGTTCGCCTGATGGTGAGGGACAGTGGTAATAGGGAAGGCTAATCCACACATAAAAGTTCAGTCCAGTGCTGCTAGAAGTAGTGTGTATGAACTACGCTTGAGTTCAAATGAGCAAGCGCACATAAGGAATCCATAACCATCGGGCCGGAAGGCAAATGGCTTTGTATTTCGACATCATCATCATGTTGCATGCCGATAAGTGTGGGCAGTCATATTTCACAATCTCACTCGATCACCAGAGTCGTGGATTAGCTCCGTGTTCTTTTCTCGACGATAGCACGTGGTCAAGCCATCTAGGTATTTTCTTCTCTGCCTTCCCCTTGTTCTCTTCACCTCAATCTTGCCAGTTATCACCAAGTTCTTCAATTTATTTCTTCTATTAACGTATCCAAACAATTGTGACTGTCAACGTCTAATGTTTCTAATAAGTTTACGGTTTTCATTTGTTTCTTGTAGGACTTGGTCATTGGTTCTTCTGTCTGTCCAACCATATTTTTTGTACCTTCCTCAGAAACCATATTTCCATAGCCATCAGATGTTTTTCAGCTTGTCTGCTCATTGTTCACACTTCACATCCATACAAAAGTACAGGTATTTCATACATACTTCTTCTTCTTCGTTCGTCCGGAATGTTTTTAGACGTAATTGCCCTTGTACCTGTTTACAGCACAGCTGCGATATTTGAACCTTTCGGCCAACACATCCGACTTCTTGGGGCATTTGTTGGCAGGGTTACCCTCCTGGGTTTTCAGACATGCGATCTTTATGGGTTTTTTTCTGTGTATCATACAGTTTTGTGTCAGGTCTTAGTCAGAAATGACTGATCTACCGTATGACAGTAGCTGGTATTACCTGCTTTCTGTTAGCGCTGAATGTTGAGCGACGCTTACCAAACCCGACACCCCACATTGTCCCAACGGTTTCGGGTGGAGGAAAGCAATTGGGAGGGTACAAGCCTAATCCTGTGCGAGGAAATGCAACCTAAAGACAAAATGTCATGGCAGGGCAGAACTGACCCTAAACGTTGGTTGGCAGCTGGTCTAGGATCGATGTTCCGATAGGCGGACAGTTAGAGCATTGCTTTGCTGATCCAGCAGCTTCTGCGGCTTGTCTTGTTCCAGATGTAGAGGTGTTACCTTTCCTCTGGAGCAAACTAGGCAGGCCGAGAGAGGGATCGTGCTTCATGGGCAACACATGGTCTCTATATTTCAGCCCAGGCTTTGTGTTATGGGGAGGTAAAAATTTTGGGAGCAAGTCGCCATAGAAAGTGTTGCATGGGGGGGGGGGGGGTGGATATCAGAAATGGAATAAATACAAAGGAGAAAATGATTGGAGATAGGTCATACACTGAGCGCATGAGGCGTAAGATGGTGCGTGATGGTGAAAATGACCATGTGGATGAACAGGTACAGCGCAAATTGGTCTGAACAGTCACATTCACTACCGCTATGGGTTGTAGTTATTATGCCTTTTTGAAGCACAATGTAACAAACTATCGTGCCAAAGTATCATACATATAATCATACTGTGTTTTTTATGTGTGTATCATACATATAATTTTTATGTTGTTTTTTTCCATTTCAGATAGATATTCAGATGTCCTACCTCTGTTGCTATCACATCTTGAATCCATCTATGCTGCGTCTTCCTCTTCTCCACTTCCCTGATACTTCTTCCTCCATAGTTATTTTTTCCAGATATTTGTGTCCTTTACATGCCCAAAATATTGTATTTTCCACAATCTTACTTATCTTAATAACCAGTCTTCTTCAATATTGAGTTCTTGTTGAATTGATGTGTTGGTTCTCTTTTTATTACAATGAAATTGTAATATTCTGCTCTAACATTTATTCATATACTTTTCAACTATTTGTCAGATGCAGATCAAGTTTATCTTCTACTGTTATTTCTCTAGGCCAGAAGGTTTGCCTAGATATGTCATAATTTGGGCAGTCTTGGCGTATGTGATCTGCTGTCTGTGACGTCAATCCGTATGAGCACATGGCTGATTCGCCAATCTTGAATTCTGTATGCATGTGGTTGCGTAATTATTGTGTTCTGTTCTTAGGGGCATAATAACTATTTATTCTGGTCTGTCCATAAGGTGGTAGTCGCCTTGAGCAGCTCTTGGTGGCTTTCTGAAAGTCATTGCATGGAACTCAAGAGTTTACTCAGTCTTTGGGAGGGCTCACAAACAACTATGAATCTTTAACATTATTAACAGAGGTCAGCATGGTAGAATGGATTAAAGCATTCGTTCGCAAACATCCGGTGTGCTGATACAGACGTAGCAGGTTCAACCCCTACACCAGTCAGTTGGACTAAAATGTTGACTGCTCGTCATTGACTTGGGGACGTCAATTACAAATAGCTCAGAAGTCTAAGTGGGTTCGACTGATGGCGAGGGACATTGGTAATAGGGAAAGCTAATCCATACCAAGCCGGCTTCCTGGCTTAGAGGTTAGCGACTTTTCTCCGTAATCTCGTTACTCTCGTAAGTAACGTGACGACGGTAAGAATCAGCAGTGTTTCGAATCGGGTCGGTAACTTACGGGGTATGTGAGCCGGCCGCTCAGAAAGCAATGGCAAACTACTGAGCATAATCTTGCCAAGAAATCAACATACAGCTGAAAGATGCTGATGTTGACAGCGATGTCCTGTAAAGGATATGCAAAAAAAAACACATAAATCCATACCAAAAAATCAGTCCAGTGTGCACCAGAAGTAGTAGCACGTATATGCACTATGCTTGAGTTCAAAGCGAGTGATTGCATAAACACAACACAAAACATATCATTAACTCATAGTTCTCCACTTCTTCCTTCTTCCTCGTTCATCATGTAAACGTTAGTGCTGCAGTGTATTCACATTAAGTCTCTATATTATTAAACAATCACATGCTTAACTCGTATGATTTTTTTTCTTCTTAAATCATGACATCACACGTGTGCAGCAATTTTTATTTTCGCAATATTAAAAAGGTATGAGTGTCGGTTTAATTAACAATTACATTTAAAACAAAATAAACAAACGAGGAAAAAAAATCAGACAAACCTGACTGTCAACAAACGACCAACAAATGTGTTGGAGCTGCCACTGGAAGTAGACCTAACCTGCATTAAAAACACATTGAAAACGTAACATTAAATCAACAAAACACAAGAAACTATCAACCAACTTTCAACAATAGAAATGAAGAAATATTTTAACTGATGGTGAACATTAAAACAGTAATGTAAAAATATTGTAACCAATGGCTAAACAATTCCAGAATTAACGTTTAGTAAACTATATCACGTGAGAAAGTAATCAACGAGTCTAATGATAGGGAAACAAGAATAACTTAGCCAGCCAAGATGAAAGAGAACTCTTCTATTAAAGGTATGATACAATGTGGAGACCACCGCCTGGTGTCAGAATTGTCGAGTCACCTCCTTGTATCTCCTTTCAAATAGAAACACAACAAGTCCTACAGCAGGAATCTGCTATGACTCTGTCATGTACTGAGACCATCACCTGTTGTAGGCCTGAACACATCAAGGAGCAGGTAGCCAGTCCTGCCTTCACTTAGTAGATCATGAACTCAGAATCGAACCCTTGTCCGACATCGTGACATGACCAGCGTAACCTTCTAGCGTTGACACTAACACGCTTGCTTTTACTTCCTTTCATTTAGGAACATCTCCAGATTTGGCACCAGGGAATGTTAGAACTGAGAAAGAGAATTACAAATAGGAATGCATAATATAGTGAGGACATAATGGGAACCACAAGAAAAAAATAACAACTTTTTAAAGGCCTCATAGTAAGGAAGAATAGATGGCCAATCTTTCCTTCAATTTGGCCAGCGACGTGCCCATGTGTGGACCCCGTGTTAGACCATGCTTATAACATCCCCAGCACAGTTCGCTAATAACTTCACCAGCAGAAATAGCACACACATCGGACACTGGACTGAGTTGGCTGAGAGCTATGATCCACTTTGAGATCAAGGGAAGAAGAGGAAGAATGTTGTTTTTTTTTTTTAAATCTAGTAGTTGATGAATTTGCTCTTAGTGTTTGTGCTCAAACACCACTATTTTACAAGCTCCTTTTTGGGAGTCAATTAGTGGTCATATCTGGGGACAGTCATTTGGAGCTCCTTGATTCAGAATTACTTATAAATGAGAATGCCACCTCAAACCAATGCCGACTAGAAGAACGACTTGTAGAAGAAATATATGGAATACGAGCCATATATTTTACTTAATCTCGTCTGGCAGAGTCTCAACTACTGGGACCACTCTAATTGTAGAGTCTCAACTACTGGGGCCACTCAAATTGCAGAGTCTCAACTACTTGTACCACTCTAATTGTAGAGTCTCAACTACTGGGGACACTCTAATTGCAGACTCTAAACTACTGGGGCCACTCTAATTGCAGATTCTCAACTACTGGTACCACTCTAATTTTAGAGTCTCAACTACTGGTGCCACTCGAAGTGGAAGTAATAAGTTAAGTAAAGGGCACTTGTGCATGTCTGGAAGCAAGTTTGGCATATGGCGCTAGCTCCACATGTGTATAGACCAATCAGCACTCGACACGTAATGGGGTCAATATCACGCTGGCCGCCTTTACTTCCCACGAGATGTCCTGATGCCCACTCTAAGCTGGGTCGACCTGGAAGCCCAGGTTCTTGATGGAGATTTGAACTCATGACAACAGACCTGGCAGGCAAAGGTGCTAGCCATTGTGCTATTGCAGCTTCCACTCTAAGTGGAGCTTGGTAAATTTGTTGCCACTGTTTTAGCCATTTCGCGTTGAACACGCTACGCTAATAGTTGAACAACTCATAGAATGCTGTACAGTAAGTTGGCTGAATTTAATTGTGTAAAAGTTTTGAAAACATAGAGCAAAAGAGAAATGAAAAACCAAATGGAAGAGAACTTAAAACACAATAATGAAGATAGGTGTTTCAACCTTATAAAGAATTCATCTGGTCCTTGGAATTCTTCTATCTGTTTTATCTGCGGGAGGAAATTAGATTTTAGGCCTTCTTTAATCACGGACCAGTAGTTATAAATGGGAAGAAATTAATCCTCAGATAGTTCTTTAATCATTGACCAGTAGCTATAAATTGGAAGAAATGAACCTTCAGATAATTCTTTAATCACTGACCAGTAGTTAAAAATGGGAATAAATTAACCTGCAGATAGTTCTGTAATCATTGATCAGTAGTTATATATTGGGAATAAATTAACCCTCAGATAGTTCTGTAATCATTGACCAGTAGTTACGAATTGGGAAGAAATTAACCCTCAGATAATTTTGTAATCACTGACCAGTAGTTACAAATTAGGAAGAAATTAACCCTCAGATAATTCTGCAGTCACAGACCAGTAGTTATAAATTAGGAAGAAATTAATCCTCAATTAGTTCTTCATTTACTGAGCAGTAATTATAAATTGGGAAGAGATTAACCCCCAGACAGTTCTTCATTTACTGACCAGTAATTACAAATTGGGAAGAAATTAACCCTCAGCCAGTTCTTTAATCATTTACCAGTAATTATAAATTGGAAATAGATTCTCCGACAATTCCATTCTCAAATAGTTCTTTAATAACCGACTTGCAGTTATATACCTTTCTGGATGTTTCTGTACTCGCCAAATTATTAGCTATAATTAGCAAACTCAGTTTCACACACTTCCACAAATTTACACACAACAAAAATAAATAGGATGTGAACTATAGTATGTCCACATCTGTTTGCCTTCATTCACGATCAATTATTTTGAAAACTGTCTGTTGCATCGTTATGAATTTTTTCCAGCCGTCTTATATCTACCCCCACCCAAGGAATATGTCTTTGATAGGTCCAAAAACAACTTAAATCATTGAAAGCGGCGACATTCCTTTGATGTTTTGCTGAATAACTAGTGATTTCTCGTTAACAAAGTTATTTTTACGGTAATGGGAGACCTGTAAATTCTGATGACACACAAAGGCGTATCCGGATTCGTATGGGAGTGGGTGCAATGAAAGAACTAGCTTAAAATCGACAGGGTCGGCTGCATTGCACCGGGTTTTTATCCCATATGGCTCAGTTTCTTTCCGCAGCGCGGAAAGCGTCGCACAAAGCACGAACTCCGTAGTTCCAGCGACGACCCTCGGGAGTCTCCGAAAAAATGCACTCGTGAAATGAAGGACGCGGCCCGGAATCGAACATACAACCTTCGGAGCCCGAGTCAGACGGCTTGACCACTTCACCACGGAGATTCCCGAGAGGGGTGCAATGTGTAATATTAGTAAAGACAGAGAATTTACAGAGGCACGGGGTAAATAATTTGTAAATTAACAGGAAAGTAGAAGGAATATATTTCTTACCTTATTTTTCATTTCCTTCTTGTTTCTTCAGCTGATGCTGATGCTGTAATGTTTAGGGCCTGCAATTCGTCTGAATAGTTGGAGCAAAATATCCCAGTAAGTGTGTACGTAGATTAAGGTCTGCGATCTGCTCAGACGTTAATCTGTGTCGGACGATTCCAGTAGGTTGATGATTGCTCTCGGTTGCATAAAATTCAATCCATCCTTTCTCCAATAGTCCTCTTCCTCTTTCAACACATGGTCCTGACGTTTTTTCCAGTAACTTTTATCAATATTTAATAGCGCGGACAGACAGACAGACAGACAGACAGACAGATAGGTAGGTAGGTAGGTAGGTAGGTAGGTAGGCAGGCAGAAAGGTAGGTGGGTGGGTGGATGGCTGGCTGGCTGAATGGGTGGGTGGGTCGGTCGGTCGGTCGGTCGGACGTGGGTCGGTCGGTCGGTCGGTAGGTCGGTAGGTGGGTGGGTGGGCCGGCCGGCAGATAGATAGATAGATAGATAGATAGATAGATAGATAGATAGATAGATAGATAGATAGATAGATAGATAGATAGATAGATAGATAGATAGATAGATAGATAGATAGATAGATAGATAGATAGATAGATAGATAGATAGATAGATAGATAGATAGATAGATAGATAGATAGATAGATAGATAGATAGATAGATAGATAGATAGATAGATAGATAGATAGATAGATAGATAGATAGATAGATAGATAGATAGATAGATAGATAGATAGATAGATAGATAGATAGATAGATAGATAGATAGATAGATAGATAGATAGATAGATAGATAGATAGATAGATAGATAGATAGATAGATAGATAGATAGATAGATAGATAGATAGATAGATAGAATAGATAGATAGATAGATAGATAGATAGATAGATAGATAGATAGATAGATAGATAGATAGATAGATAGATAGATAGATAGATAGATAGATAGATAGATAGATAGATAGATAGATAGATAGATAGATAGATAGATAGATAGATAGATAGATAGATAGATAGATAGATAGATAGATAGATAGATAGATAGATAGATAGATAGATAGATAGATAGATAGATAGATAGATAGATAGATAGATAGATAGATAGATAGATAGATAGATAGATAGATAGATAGATAGATAGATAGATAGATAGATAGATAGATAGATAGATAGATAGATAGATAGATAGATAGATAGATAGATAGATAGATAGATAGATAGATCCCCACCAGAAGCCGGGCCTTGTCAACTAGTTTATTTATATAATCACGTTTCATGAAAGAACCCCCATTTGGAGACACCTCTGAATCTTCGCGCTGTTTGTTTCAAAACGGAAATCACGTGAAAATGTTAAAAAATGCGGGGACGTGTCTTGGTGAAGCTGTAATACTGTTAAAATCATGGACGTAATCTCTAAGTCGTAATTAATATACCGCATATAAACTAACTTTGAAATCTGCTGTAAAATCTCCAGAACAAAATTTTTTTTGTTGGGTGGACATAATGATAAGGTTATATACTAAAGCTCATCATTTTCCCTCAGTTGGTTACTGAGATATTGAATTTTATATTGAGGCAACAACAAAAAAACACACTATAGTCAACTCTCTGCATGTCTTATTTCCGCTCTTTTACATCACACTGTTTTTTTTCCAGGAGTACCTGAGAAGAAATGGATTGGAGAACTTATTGACAACTGGCAAGATCGAGGGGAGCAGACCAAGAGGAAGACCGAGAGGAAAATACCTGGATGGCTTGGCCACATGGCATGGAAAAGACAGGAACACTGAGCTGATCCACGACTCCGGTGATCGAGTGAAATGGCGAGTCATGACCGCCTACGCTTTCCGGCATGGCACATGATTGATTGACCTGTATTTAACAATTTACTATCAAATCATCAATCAATCAGGTGCTATCTCCACAATGAAGATTGCCTGCAATCGATTTCTAACGTTATCTGCCTCTCACCTTGATTTTACATTCTTCTTCTTCTGCGTTCATCCGGAGTGTTGTTTGTCTCGTTATGCACCCTTGGGCCAAAACCCTTAGGCCAACACATCCGAATTTTGCGTGCGTTTTTTAACCAGGTTAGCACTCCTGGGGGACTTTCACTTTTGTGGTGCCGTCCACATTCCAGTTGGTCAAGTTAGAACGGTCGAAAACTTCACGATCAGCCCTCAAGGGAAGGCAGGGGCAGTCCATGGGCATTTTCCGCCATCCAAGGAGGCTTCCATAATTGCAGAGCCGACACATACCGCTCTGGTACTGGGCTCACCCAAGGAATCGCCACGTCCTGCACGTGGCTGCTTTAATACCTCACTTCCATGTATTGGGCATTTCGTTCGCCACAGGCCGCTCCCCGCACAAACCTGGAACGGTCAGTCTGCAGACGACTTCCACTAAGCGAGCTTTTCGGTTCGGACGTGTACGGACGTTGTGCCCAGAAGACTAGCTAGTAAGAGCTGTTCCGGCCGGAAGACAAGATAGTCATGAGCTGTTCCGGGCACGAGGTATATTTAACTCGGACGCTTTTGCTTGTGTCTATTTATTTGCAACCTTTAAGCCGGCACATACGACTTCTGCGGGCGTGTTTTAACACCATGTTAGCCGTTCTGGGCGCTTCAAGGGACATAGGGACATTATGTTGTGGTGCCGTCCACATCTCAGCTGCTCAATCAAGGTAGAACGGCCAAAGACATCACGGTCAATCCTCAAGGGAAGGCAGGGGCAGACCATGGGCATTCCCCGCCATCCAAGGAGGCTTCCATAATTGCAGAGCCGGCACATTGCACTCTGGTCTTACCCAAGGAATAGCCGCGTTCTGCTCATGGCTGCTTTAAATCCTCATCTTCCAATGTATTGGGGATTTCGTTTGCCACTGGCCGCTCCCCACGCAAACCAGGAAGGTCAGTCTGCAGACGACATCCACTCAGCAAGCTTTCGCTTCAGACTTCCACGTAATGGATTCGCTAGCCAAGCGTTCCATTCCGTGTTAATTAGACTGTGTTTCCACCTTAGTTTACAGACGACATCCACTCAGCTAGCTTTCGCTTTAGACTTCCACATAATGGATTCACCAGCCAAGCATTTCGTGTTAATGGGATGACATCCACTCAGAAAGCTTTTGCTTCGGACTTCCACGTAATGGATTCGCTAGCCAAGCGTTCCATTTCGTGTTAATGAGACGTTTATCACCTTTGATTACGCTCACTCAATGAGTTTTTTTTTAAAATAGAAACTTGGGCATCGTACCCATTGCGTGCGATTGGAACGATTTTTCATCTTTAGTAACGCTCTCGAGGTAGGTACATGTGCTGCCGGCTCAGCACCTTACCTCCATGAAGCAGAGAGCAACTATCGGCCAGGCCCTCTCATCAGGGGGATCTCTCATATCCCTTGGCTGAGAGCCTTCGAACAAGTGTCTGCACCAAGCATGTTGCAGGCTCAGCATCTCACCTTCATTTTGCAGTGGGTGAGTATCGGCCCGGCTCTCACATCCAAGGGTTAATGGGTTATAGGCGTTCAGCCATATCCCTCAGCAGAGAGTCTTAGAGTATGTGTCTGGACCAAAAATTAGTGGCATCGTGCGCCTGGTTCGGACTTTTACTGCCTGTCCTCAGTCTACCTGCAAGGCAGCAGGTTGTGTCTCTCTTGGTCTGGACCCGATCCCGAGATCTGTCCGACGTGTAGCTGTGCTACCGTCGGCATAGCTCTTGGGGTCACTGGAACACGCAAGCTCCTCTACCACGGCAAGGTGGAGACACATCAGAGGGGGATTTACATTCTATCAGGCTGCTTTAGTTCAACACGAGCGAGCCCACATCCAAAACAATGTCTCTCGGTCTACCTTTCTTTCTTCTAGCGCTGATCGTTCCAGTTGTTGTGAAGATCTTTTCTATTGCCTCTCTTCTCATTACATGACCAAAGGACATTATTTGTCTCTTTTTTATCATCATCATCATCATCATCATCATCATCCAGGGACGGCTGGCGTGGGCGATCATGCCTCTCCACAAACTGTGATCTCCGACAGCATGGATGGATCATTTTGTGTGTTGACTCCCTTCCGTGCCATGATACACGACTGTCAAGAATCTTCTCTCGTTGTCTTCCTCTATTTCTCTTTCCGGTTGTCACAACATGTTCCAGTTTTTGTCTTCTCACAATGTGGCTAAAAATTATGACTGCTTGTTTCTGATATTTGTGATAAGTTGTCTTTGCGACTCAGCTTTGCCTCAAAATGTCCAGATTGCTTATTTTGTCTGTCCAATTAATTTTCAGCATTCTTCTATAAAACCTCATCTCCAAGGCTTCCAGTGATTTCTTTGCCTGTTTACTAATATGTTAAAATTGGTTCTGTGTAACATGCAAGAACTCTTTTTCTAACTTTCAAGGACTTATTACACAAACCATTCATCATTTGCCAGAATGCCTCTATTATAGCTGTATATAATGTTCTACTTTTGTTACTCTCTTCCAGGCACTTGCTAGTTACTCTGGCAGTCCTAGATATTTGAATAACCGAAGACCCCACTCTCTCCTACATCCGGAAGATTCAAAACACCATCAAACAGCTCATACGTGAGGATGCCTTACCACCCAGTGCCACTTCACTTCACATCCATGACTCCGACTTGGGCAAACCCACCCTCTACATGCTGCCCAAAATACATAAACTTAAAAATCCTGGACGTCCGATAGTTTCTGCCTGCTCGTGCCCGACTGAACTGATCTCAGCGTTTCTTGACAGGATTTTCCAACCTCTAGTTGCGAATCTCCCGTCATACATCAAGGATACAACGCATGCGTTACTTTCATTCAACTCTCTCCAACTGACTCCTGGGAACACATACAGACTATTCCTAATAGATGTATGTTCCCTCTATACCTCCATTCCTCACGCTGATGGCCTCAGGGCGCTACAGTTCTTTCTGGATCAACGCACAGATCAAGCCATCCCTACAAGCACACTTGGGGGACTCGCTGAATTGGTCCTCACCAACAATTCCTTTGAGTTCAATGGCCACTACTTTGAACAAATCAGCGGTGTCGCCATGGGCACTAAAATGGGACCCAGCTACGCGTGTGTATTTATGGGACATCTGGAACACCAGATTGAACTCAGCTATGATGGTCTTCTCCCTTCTTTTTACCGACGCTACATCGATGACGGCATAGATCTCACTGACATGTCAGAGGCGGAACTGAACCGGTTCATTAATTATGTCAAGAACTTCCATCCATCGATCAAATTCACCACAGAAATTTCCACCACCTCTGTCAATTTCCTTGACACCACCATCAAGTTAAACCCTACAGGCCTCACGACCTCCGTGTACTATAAACCTACTGATGCTCACGGTTTCCTCCTGTACAGCTCATCCCACCCCAAAAGCTGCAAAGATTCCATCCCATATTCCCAGCTACTCCGCCTTCGTCGCATCTGTCAGGATGATAATGACTTCCTCGAGAGAGCCCACGAAATGCTGGACTTTTTCCGCAGACGGTCCTACCCAGAGGACGTCTTGTCGACAGCTCTCTGTCGCATAACCCAGGTCTCGCGGGAAATGTCCCTCGCCAAGCATACGCGACCTCAGAACAATGAACCCAAGCTTATCCTCACCTTCCATCCACATGCCTATGCCATCAAGCACATTTTCCTGAGACACTGGTCCATCTTGGAATCGGATCCTACCACTCGTGAGGTATTCTCAAATGGCCCCAGGGTAATTTTCCGCCGTAACCAGAGCCTCAGAGACCACCTTGTGCACAGTCGCCTCCCCACGGTTACCTCATCCGTGGGCACCTTTGAATGCCATCGTAGGAACTGTCTGACATGCCCATACGTTGTTCAGACACCAGAAATTGCATTTCCCCGAGGCACCTTCACCTTGAAAGATTGTTTCACCTGCACATCCCGCAATCTGATTTATGTTATCATCTGCAAACGATGTGACATGAAATACATTGGCCAAACGGGCAGACGTCTTGCGGATCGTTTTAGAGAACACCTCAGAGACATCAATCAGGGCGCTGACAAACCTGTCCCCAACCATTTCAATTCCTCCAACCACAATGGAGCCGACGATGCATGTGTCACCGCATTAAAACCCTGCTTCTCAAATAGCTGTGTCAGACTTAGAATTGAATGCCAGCTAATCAACAATCTGGGATGCATCCACCCGGCAGGAATGAATACTGTCGTGGACTCTACAGTATAACTGTGGCATCTTCCCCAATTGTTTACACTACCTATTACCGTGCTGTTCTCTTCCCCCCCCCCCCACCCCGAGATATCTAGACTTAATTGTCCCCACATTTCTATGTTTTCATAGCAGACTGTTCACATATTTTTGGCTACTCAAATCCTTTTTGGCAACCCATTTTCAATTCTGCGCCACGCGTTTTCGCAGCTGGCCTAGTCACATTTCCTGCCCCACATGTAAATATCAGGTTGTGCATCATAAGTGATAGGTCGTGTGCTTGTGTTTCTGTCGTTGTTTATCTGTGTTGTCATTGACAAAGATTCTTAGAATCGAAACGTCTGTGTGTCTATTGTATGCGTTCGTGTGTATTTTATCTTATTTTATTATTCATTTTTATTATATTTATTGAGTGCTTCTGATTTCGGATTGTTCACCTGTATTTCGCGACACGTGGATCTCCTTGTAAGGTATGTGCAACGTTTGTTAATGTTTAGTTCGTTTTTTTCTCGCAGGAATTTAAAATACCTATTTGTTTCCATTTCATATAGATATTTGAAACATATCATAGAAATCACATTTCTGTTGCTTCCCAGCTCTTCCTAATTTGTTCACTCATATTCCAAGATTCACTGTCATACAGAAGAACAGATTCTTCTTCTTCATTTTCTTCTTCTTCTTCTTCTTCGTCGTCGTCGTCGTTCATCCAGAGATTTTTCGGACGTGATTGCGTTGTGCCTGTTTACAGCAGAGCTGTATTCTTGCGCCGTTAGGCCGACACATCAGACTTCTGCGGGTATTTGTTGACCGGGTTAACCTTCCCGGTGGTTTCTTAGGACGTTTGATTCTCACTGTTGTGGTGTTATCACCCATCCCAGCTGGCCCATATAGAACAGCCAATGACATCCTCGTCAGCCCTCAAGGGAAGGCAGGGGCAGATCATGGGCATTTCCTCCCCCCCTCCCCCCCCCCCCCCCCATCCAAGGAGGCTTCCATAATTGCAGACCCGACACATAGCACTCTGGTGCTGGGCTCACCCAAGAAATGGTCACGTCCTGCACATAACTGCTTAGCCTCACTTCCGTATACTGGGCCTTCCAATCACCACAGGCTGTTTCTCCAGAAACCAGAAGAATGCAGACTGCAGATGACATTCACACAGTGAGCTTTCGATTCGGACTTTCCATGTAATGGATTTGCTATCCAAGCAATAATCCATTTAGTGCTAATAGGACACTTTTTCCACCTTTGATGACACCTACACAATGAGCTTTTGATTCTGACTTTCCACGTAATGGATTTGCTAGCCAAGCAATATTCCATTTCATGCCTCTGGGACGCGTTTGCTACCGACAAACCTGTGGTTGTTTGAAGTGTCGCAGTCTAAGTACTTCTTCATGCACCTTTAGATGTCAACCTGAATGTAGTTAAAGTAAGCTGCGGTCAACTTGAGCTTGTTGATATCTCCTTAGAGCTTGTCCTCAAATGAAGCACGCGTGGGCCAAAATATCTTTCTCTATTCTGCATATATTGGGCACTCCAGCAGCCAATATTTAGCTGTCATTTTACCGGTTCTACAATTACATTCATCGGTATCTCCTATCTTTAGTTTATTGAACAAGTGATATTTCAGTCTGTTATGTCCTGTGCGGAGTCTGATGATCGCCACTTGTTCACTTCGGTCGAGTATCATCTTTCTGGTGGCCTGGATGCTCTGATTCCCATTTGGTTCTATAAGTGCTTTTTATACACCTCTCTGCCTCATTATAGGTTATGTCTATGTCAGGCTGTGGTAGTTGTCCACCCTCTTTTGCTTGTCTGACAGCCTCTTCATTTCCAGATATACTGCAATGTTAGTTAGTTAGTCATTTCCTCTTGAGCCTAAGGCGGCGCATAGGGCAGAAGTCCTGTCTCTCCATGCTTGGCGGTTCGCTGCTACCTGTTGTAGATCTTGGATATTTACTTGGCATTTGAATGAGCCTTCTCTAATGATGGTTCTACGCAGGGTCTCTCTTGGTCTTCCCCGTTTTCTTTTCCCTACTGGTGACCATATGAGGGCTTGGTAGGGGAGTCTTGACTTGTCCATTCTGAGTACATGGCCGATGTAGTTCCAACGGCGTCTTCTTATGAAATTGGATACTGTATCTTGCTTAGTCTCTTGTCTTATTTGTGAATTGGTTCTGAAGTCTGTCCAGTGGATGTTTAGAAGTCTTCTAAGACATTTGTTCTCAAAATTGTCTAATTTTTTATCTAAAGCTACCGTTGATTTCCAACTTTCACATCCATACGTTAACACTGGAATCACACAAGAGTTGAAGATTTTAAGTTTTGTGTGTTTGCTGAGTGTCTTTGACTTCCAGATGTTTGACAGTTTATTGAAGGCACTAGATGCCAGTGCGATTCTAGATGATATTTCTGGTGTTGAGTCCCCTGTAGATGTCATTTTGCTTCCTAGGTATGTGAAGCTGTTGACTTTTTCAAGAACGTAGCTGTTCAATTTGGTGTCATCTGAACTGTTGGTAAGATCAATAGTCTTTGTTTTTGTGGTGTTAATTTGGAGACCAATTTGCCCTGAAACATTTTGGAGGTGGTTTATTTTCTCTTGGGCATCCGGGTGTGTTGAACTCAAAAGCACTATGTCGTCGGCAAAGTCCAGGTCTTCTAGAATTTTGTCAACCCAATGGATACCCATATTTGTGTTGTTTGTGCATTTGCGCATGACCCAATCGATAGCTATTCCAAAAAGCATCGGTGATAAGACACAACCCTGTTTCACTCCTGTTTCGACTGAGAACCAGTCAGAGTTGCCTGTTTCTGTTCTTACGCAGCAACGTGTTTCTTTGTAGAAAGATTTTATGACGTTGGTATATTTGGTAGGAAAACCATAGATGTTAAGTAGATTCCAAAGTGAAGGACGGTGGATACTGTCGAAGGCTTTTTGAAAGTCGACAAAGTTGGTGATTAACTTTCGACTGGAATTCTACGGAGTCTTCAATGATTATTCTGAGGGTGAAAATGTGGTCTATGCATGACCGTTTTGGTCTGAAGCCTGCTTGTTCTTCTCTGAGCCTTTCATCTATCGCCTTTTTCAATCTCTCAAGTAACATGCTACAAAAAAGTTTTCCTGGTACTGACAATAGAGTGATACCACGCCAATTATTGCAATCAGACATATCGCCCTTTTTGGGCAGTTTGAAAATTACACCATCTTTCCACTGTTGTGGTGGGTATTCGCTTTGCCAGATTTCATTGATCAGCTGTAACAAACGTTGTAAGGTGTTCTCATCTGCTGCTTTGAGCATTTCTCCTGAGATTTCATCTTCACCAACAGCTTTGTTGTTCTTCAATTTTTTGATGGCTGCTTTAATCTCTTCCATGGTGAATGACTCGCAGGAGGCATCTAGTGGGGGCATAGTAATTTCTCCATCCAGGTTCGGAACAGTGTCAGGCTGCGGTCTATTTAATATTTCTTTGAAATGTTCTGCCCATCGTTGCGTTTGAAGGTCATCGGATAACAATTGATTGCCGTGTTTGTCTTTGATGGGTATATTTGGTGTAGGTGAGTGATTGCATAGTTGCTTCATGATATGGAATACGCCTCTGTTGTTTCCAGTTCTGGCAGCTGCTTCGGCTTCGGAGGCCAGGCTGTGAATAAAGTTTTGTTTGTCTTTTCGTGCACTTGATTTCACCTCTTTATCCAACATAGAGTATTTTTGCTTACATTTAGAGCCAGAAATCTGGTTCTGAAACAACGGGAGGTTTTACGATGGTGGTTTGTCGGACCGCCGATCAACCGTTTTAAGCCGAGCTAGAAAGAAACACGTCTCGCCATCTTGACCTAGAACCGGAAACTTCACTGCAATGTGATGGGATTAAAATGTATTACAACTTTTTTGGATTTCTGACATAGACCATGGAGTGCAGCTCTTAGGTCTGCTAGTTCTGTGCTGTTTTTGCTCTTCAGTATTGTGATGCAAGACGGGCCTGCGTGCCCAATTTGTTACCCTTTGAAAATAAAGTCCGTTCGTTCATTCGCTCGTTCTTTATTTTCTCCATCAAGAGCATTTCTGCTGCAGTTTTCAAAGCCTCTACCTCTGCTTTGAAGTTACTTGAAAATTTCCAAGTTGCCACTGCTGTGTATTTGTTTCCACTCCATTTTTAAATTTAGGAGAATTCCTCCTCCTCCTCCATTTTCTAATGAATTTTTGGCTGATCCATTTGTATGTGCATGGGTCCAATTGCTACTTGGGTAATGTTCTTTTATGTAGTTTAGGGCTTTTTTCTTCTTTCTGTTTCATTCTGTATGTTCTTTTTCTCAATATCAGGAAATGTTTTCTATCATCTCAGGCTGGGAACTTGTGTGCATTGTAAATGGGTTTTACTTTTGATATGTTAAGTATAGGATCTGCCCTAATCTTTCATTGTGCGGTTTCTACAAAGTTGCTACGCTTCAGTCTTCCATTTCCAAAACTATTAAACCTGTTATACATAGGGTGGCCTGTCAATTTTCTAAATTGTTCTGCTTGTTGTTGGGCTCTACTATCTCTTCTATGCTGCATTGGTTGTAAACAAGTGACCTTTTCTAGTTCGTTAATAGGCGTTGTCTTCAGGCTTCCAGTTATGATCCGCATTCCTTGATTTTGGATTCTACTTAGTTTGTTAAAGTTCGACTTAGCTGCTGTTGCCCAAGCTGCGATGCCATATTCCAGTACCGGCCTCACCCGTCCAGTATATAACTTCTTGAGAACTTTCTCATCTGCACCCCACGTTGTACCAGCAAGCTTTTTCATGATTGCCAATCTTTGCCTTGCTCTTATCCGATTTTCCTCAACCTGTGTCTTCCATGTCAGGCGACGATCAAAGGTAACTCCTAGATAGTTTGGATTTTCTTCAGAAAATTTTCAAAGAAATTTTCTTCAGGGAAGAGAGGAAGAGGAAGGCAAAAGAGAAGATGGGTGCAGGATGTGGCGGATGATCTCCAGATGGGTGTATCGGACGCGGGACATCTTGCTTATGATCGAGACGTTTTCCGGAAGGTTGTTATGGGAGCGAGGTTCTGCAAATGACATGCTACTGAATGAATGAGTACAATAGTTTCTTTATTGCTTTAGTATCTAGTCCCATTAGTATTTGCTTTGTTATTCCATCCTTTCCTAGTGATTTCTTCTTTTTTTATGGCATTCATTGCCTGTTCCATTTCTTCCATTTTTAGATTTGCCATCATATATTTTGCTGCTGTCTCTGTATTACTATGATGTGTCTGTTTATCTTTGATTGCTTTCTTCTGTTCGGTTGTAATATTAATGTGGTTTGCATTAGCACAGTATTCCATTAGTGCATTTGTAGCCGCTTTTCCTTTAAGCAAGGCATTGCCTTGTTTAATCGATATCTGGTTATTTCTGGGTCCTTCATTGTTCATGGCTTTCACTGGTTTCCATAGTTTGTTTCCATCCCTGTCAAAGTTCAGGTTTTCTGTTTTTTCCCTCCAACAATCTCTTGTTGTTTGATTTACTGTTCTTTTACATTTTGCTGAGATGGCTTTGAGAGATGTTCGCTTCAGTTGTTCGTTCTCTCTCGGCTGTCTTCCTGGCATCTTCAACTTTGTCCTCCAAAATTTGTAGTTCTTCAATCCAGTATGGTTTGTAAGTTTTCCTCGCTCATCTTGGAATGGACTCAGTGGCCGCCTGTATTATTGCTTTGTTGAGACTTTCCACCATTTACTTCATGTTGCCATATCGTGTATTTATGTTTTCAAAATATTTGTCTGTTAGTATGGCAAATCTGTCCCAATCAGCTCGTTTGTAATTCCAGCGAGCAAAGGCTTTTGCTCCTGTGGAATACACTCCATATTCATTACAAGCTTGATGGGTCTGTGGTCACTACCTGATAATTGGTCCAGCACATGGCGGTCGATTTTGTGGAGGATATCTCCTGTGCAGAAAGCTAAGTCTGGAGTAGAAGTGGTAAACCATCTTCTAGAGTAGAAGCTCGGTGTGTCGTCCGCTTTGTTGAGTAGATGGAGATTTGAGTCTATTTCCCAGTCCCCGACTGCATCTCCTCTGTTGTCAGTATCTGGGTATCCCGATCTTTCTGAACGCCTTTTAAAGTCTCCGACAATATTGCAAATTGTGTCAGTTATTTTCATGTTTGAAAGTGTGACGTCCTTATATGCTGGGCTATACAGATTGTAAATTCTTATTTTCACGTCATGTATCATTATATCAACATCCATAATGTCCGTTAGGTTGTCAGAAGTCACAGATACTTCACTACAGGGTATTTTGTTTCGTGTAAGTATTAGAACTCCTCCTTTGTGTCCTTCGCGGTCAAAACGTGTGGCCTTATCCTTTGATTGAGAATCTGCGATTGGCGTTGAGGTGTGTCTCTTGAATGCATGTCATATCTATTCTATCTTTATGAAGATGGTGTGTTAAGGGGACTTTCTTGTTAGAAACTCCTTTGGAATTCACTGTAGTATGTTGATTGTCCGGGGTGTTTGGTCAGTAGCTCTTAACCTACTCCTCCGTGCCTTGACTCCACAGCACAGGGGAAGGTGACCACCAGTAGTAATAGGTGGACACCCTCGAGGCAGGGGGCCCGGCACTATCACCGCCTGATGGGACTTCACGGGATTAGCACCATAACGATTAATTTTAATCTGTGGCATCATGAATTGATTAAGTTACGTTGCACTGCTTTGTCAAGCCTGTGGCTCAGTCTCCAGCTCAGTACATCCGATTTCGACAAGCATTTGTTCGGGATGCTTTCCCTAGCCTTTGACTGTCCCCAGTCTACCTACAAGGCAGCAGGTTTGTGTGTCTCTTCGTCTGGTCCCTCTCCCTTGACCTGTCCGACATGGATGACCCTACTAGTAGCTGTGCTACCGTCGGCATAGCTCTTGGGGTCATTGGAACACGCAAGCCCTTCTACCTCGTCACGGTGTACAAACGGCAGAGGGGGAATAGGTTCTATACTAACATTTCAGTACTCTTTCTGACATTAGGTATGAATGACTTATTACTTAAGACATTTTTTTCTTTTAAAATGCTGTTTCTGCTTGGCTATTTTTCTCGTAATCTCTCACACATCCTACATCTGATGTTATGACTGTCATCAGATTTTTGAATTAACCTACTTGATAAACATTTCCTTTCTATTGAAACACAAACCCCTACACACAAGCTCACAAATAAAACTGTGAAGACAACTATGAATGCTATTGTCAATCAACTAATATCAACAGTACCATGTTGTCTGCAGCGTTGTTGCTGGTGTTGTCATGCTTGGTATGGCCGTTGTGGCTGTGTGCTCGGTGAAGCTTGCCTGCTGGTGTTTTATAACTCGGGGCGGACTCGGTGTCAGAGCTACTGGCTGATGCAGCTGGGCTCTGTGAGCTGGGCGAATGCTCCTGAGCTTCATGGAAACGTACCTGCAGGAATTATCGGTACCAGAATATAAATGTTGCAGATAATAAAAATAATAGGAAGGCATATACAAGTTGCAGACAACAATAATAACAAGCCAGAATATAAATGTTGCAAACAATAACAATAAAAAGACAGTGTGTGTGTGCATATGTGTGTATATATACCAGGCCCTGGTGGGGAGCATCTCATTTAATTCATATAAGTAGTCATATAAGCTCCCGTTCTCTATCTATCTATCTATCTATCTATCTATCTATCTATCTATCTATCTATCTATCTATCTATCTACTACCTATCTATCTACCTATCTATCTATCTATCTATGTTCGGCCCGTTCCCGTTAAAAATATAGATAGAATAGAAGAATAGATAGATTGATAGTAGAAAATATGATTGGAAGAGATCTATCTAAAGTAACCTTACCAAGATATCACGAACAGCCAATAAATGGTGGGCGGTGGGTTGACTGCAGAGTACTGCAAACGATATGCAACTAACTTTCTCTCACAAAAAATTACTTTTTTCCTTTTTTAACGAACGAAAATCTTTCGCAGGCCCGTCCTACATTCTGCCCTTCTTCTCTATTTCCTCTCATACATTCTTTCATTCAACATCTCTTATGAAGCAATTCTTTGACAACAAAAGAACAATAAGCATTAAAATGCATGAAAAGTAACTTTTAACATGGGCATCATAAATACCCAATGTGGGTGTAACGCGCCATACATATGAGAATGTTTAAAAAAAAATTAACGTGCTGTTGAAGAAAAATAAAAAGATGAGTTAGAAAACTTTCACTATTTAAATAGATGCATTATTTTTATGAAAACTATTAAAATGCCTTAAAGATTATATCATTATTTATTATCACTCATTTGCCTGTAAATAACTGTAGACAAAGTGTTTATAAATCTTTGAAAACAGTGCAAGAATATATATATATAATAATAGCAATGTTATTAAACGTTATGCCCCTTGAAATAACTTTTCTTATGTTAAGTCCCCTCGCTATATAGAAATGATAATGTAAATTTAAATATAAAATTTTAGTAAGTAAATAGCTGATTGTACACTAAAAAACTATGACAGTTGGTTGCACGGGAATGAAAAGAAAACATGTAGAAAATTTCATCTCAATCGGATGGACCGTTCGCGAACGCATACAGAACGGACATCCATACATACATACATACATACACAGCCTTATATATATATATATATATATATATATATATATATATATATATATATATATATATACATATGCACACACACTGTATATATATATATATATATATATATATATATATATATATATATATATATATATATATATATATATATGTGTGTGTGTGTGTGTGTATGTGTGTGTGTGTTTGTTTGTGTGTGTGTTTGTGTGTGTGTGTTCCAGACAACAACAATAGCATTCATAACATGACAATATAAAGAAACTGCAGACAACACGAATGCCAACCTTAGCATGACAAATTATAGATGTTGCAGACCAGAAAAATAGCAACCATAACATGACAACGTGTATATGTTGCAGACAGTAAGAATGGCAACCATAACATTACAACATATAAAGTTGCAGACAACAAGAATGGCAACCATAACATTACAACATATAAATGTTGCAGACAACAAGAATGGCAACCATAACATTACAACATATAAATGTTGCAGACAACAAGAATGGCAACCATAACATTACAACATATAAATGTTGCAGACAACAACAATGGCAACCATAACATTACAACATATAAATGTTGCAGACAACAAGAATGGCAACCATAACATTACAACATATAAATGTTGCAGACAACAAGAATGGCAACCATAACATTACAACATATAAATGTTACAAACAACAAGAATGGCAACCATAACAAAACAACATATAAATGTTGCAGACAACAACAATGGCAACCATAACAAGACAACATACAAGAACAACCATAACAAGACAAAATATTGCCGACAATAAGAACGGCAAGCATAATATGACAACATATAAATGTTGCAGACAACAAGAATGGAAACCATAAAAAGACAACATATAAATGCTACAGACATCAAGAATGGCAACCATAACATCAATCAATCATGTGCCATGCCGGAAAGCGTGGGCGGTCATGACTCGCCATTTCACTTGATCACCAGCGTCGTGGATCAGCTCAGTGTTCCTGTCTCGTCCATGCCATGTGGCCAAGCCATCCAGGTATTTTCCTCTCGGTCTTCCTCTTAGTCTGTTCCCTTCGATCTTGCCAGTTGTCACTAAGTTCTTCCATAACAAGACAACATACAAGAACAACCATAACAAGACAAAATATTGCCGACAATAAGAACGGCAAGCATAATATGACAACATATAAATGTTGCAGACAACAAGAATGGAAACCATAAAAAGACAACATATAAATGCTACAGACATCAAGAATGGCAACCATAACATCAATCAATCATGTGCCATGCCGGAAAGCGTGGGCGGTCATGACTCGCCATTTCACTTGATCACCAGCGTCGTGGATCAGCTCAGTGTTCCTGTCTCGTCCATGCCATGTGGCCAAGCCATCCAGGTATTTTCCTCTCGGTCTTCCTCTTAGTCTGTTCCCTTCGATCTTGCCAGTTGTCACTAAGTTCTCCAATCCATTTATTCTCAAAACATGTCCAAAAAATTTTGACTGTCTACGTCTAATTTCACTTAATCAGTTTACGATGTTCATTTGTCTCCTGTAGAACTTGGTCATTGGTTTTTCTGTCTGTCCATGGTATTCTTTGCATTTTCCTCAGAAACCACATTTCTGCAGCCATCAGATGTTTTTCAGCTTGACTGCACATTGTCCAAGTTTCACATCCATACAAAAGAACAGGCTCTATGTATCCCCTCAACATTATTTTTCTCGTTTCAATTGACATCTTTTTATTGGTCAGAATGTTTTTCATCTTGCTAAAGGCTACTTTCGCCATGGCGATTTTTGTTCTAATCTCTTCAAGGCATTTCCCATCAGATGTTATGACTGTTCCGAGATAATTGTACCGATTCACTTGTTGAAGAATATTCCCATTTACTTGTATATTACATTGTGGTACTTCGTTCTTCCTAGTGACGACCATAACCTGTGTCTTCTTACAATTTAATTCCAACCCCAGCTGCTCACTGTGTACAACAACTGCGTCTACTAATTGTTGTAGATCTTGTGCATTGTCTGCAATCAATACTGTATCATCTGCATATCTAATGTTATTGATGTTTCGTCCTCCAATGCTGATTCCATTTATATCTTCTACATTCCTGAAAATATTTTCACTGTATAGGTAAAAAGATCTGGAGACATTACACATCCCTGCCTAACACCTCTCTTAATAGGTTGATATTGTCCCACTTCATTATCAATCCTTATGGCAGCTTGTTGTTTACAATATATGTTTTTTATAAGTCTAATGTCTTTCCCATCAATTTGTAGATCTGCTAGCATATCTACCATGTTGACATGTCTAACTCTATCAAAAGCCTTTGTGTAGTCAATAAAGCAAAGATGCATATCCTTGTTTACTTCTACAGCACGTTCAATAACTATTCGCAGCATATACACAGCATTTACTGTACCCTTTTGTCGTGAAATACTGAGAGTTAATGATTCCCAGATAGACGACTGTATACACCGACTAACCAGGTAGAAGAAGGGTTAACAACCGAAGCAGTAAGGGTAAAAAAAACAACGGAGTGACCAGGCGCATGTGTTTGTGGGTCAAGACACAGAAGGGGCCGGCTAACCGCCCAGGTAAACTGTCGAGTGGAAAAATTGGTTTGCGACAAAAGCAGACAGCATTATTGGATAGCATATTGCGGTCTGAATGTATGAATAATGGAAAAGTTTCAGATCTGTAATTTTCCACTAACGATGATAATGCAGTCTGGATGTGAGGTGTCCAGCAATGTCAAGGACTATGCGGCAAAGATGACCTATAAAAGAGTGGCTACGTCTTTGTGTAAGTTTAGTGTGTGTTCCAAACTGAACTGAAGGAGATATGTTCTTGAGTGGGAATAGAAATACACGTCCCTAATGATGGAAAGAGGGGATACTAGTGTGTTATTCGCTAAGTGTTTTTCGATTCCAGGAACATAGATGCCTAAATAAGGTATATTAGAGTATAGTTTAGCATAGGAATATAGATGTGAGTGAAGTGCATTTTACATTGCTTTCTATTAGTAGGAATAGTATAGACGATTAGGTGAATCTTCTATCCTATGTCAGAGTGGGTTTTTTCGGAAGCCTTTTCATTTCGGCTGGAGGAAAAGACACTCACATAGGAGAGAAGAGGAAGCAGACACAGATCTCATTATTAAATGTATATCACACAGGTTTCCATACCAGTGCGGGACTTATCAACTAAGAGATAAAACAGATGGCTGTGGTCAAGATCACTCAGTGTTGATAACCCACAAGAAAGCACTTTAAAGTAATAAAGCACGACACTTGTGCATAAGAAAGGAAGGAAAAGAAGTGGCATCTTAATAAGTCAGGAGGACAGAGAATGGAAAATAGAGATCATACAAACTAAAGAAAAAAGACTCAAATTACTCAATATCGTAGAGTTGCAAGGTGCATACAAAGTGCCTATATCAATTAAGAACTATCCAGTGTAGAACTGTTACAGGACAAAAATAGAGAACACTAGAAACTCGATGTGTTTTTCCAAGATGGAATTAAGAACGCTATAAGATAATAAAGACCATTCAAGTTACGCTGACAGCATATGGTGATCGGGTTAAATACATTCATACAGTGGTGAACATTTTTTCATTACAAAAAACGGATATATCTACCGACTCAAGCAGACGGAGCTGTCAGGGTGAGACCGTTCTGTTATATCTATGTCATGTCCTGTACTCTAGCTGAGAGAAGAGACGAGAGAAGCCACGGAGACTATCTATCAACATCTTATCTGGCAGCCACACTAGAAGAACATACCAACTACATAGACAATATCCATACATACACCAGACATAGTTTTTATTAATAAATCTTTTATCTTATCGTTGAAAGGAACTGTTGTCGGAGTATGTGTTGAGGGAATAATAGAGAGAGTGAAAGAAATAGATATATGGAAGGGAAGACAGAAGAGAGGAGTGTAGACCAAAGTCAGTCAATAATCCCAACAGATAATAAGTTTAAAGATGTGCTTGTTGAGTCCAGTCTCCTCTCGGGAATTTAACAGGACACCTTTCCTTCTACAAACCCACATTGTTCTTCCCCTATTTCAGGTTGTATCTTCTTCCTCATTCTTTGCATGATTGCATGATAATTCTTAGCAAAATCTTTGTGATATGGCTCTTTATACTAATTGTTCTATGTTGATCACATTCCAAGGTTCCTGATTTCTTTGGGATTGCTATAAATACAGAGTTACATAATTCAGGAGGTATATCTCCAGTATCATATAATGTGTTCAGCAGTCTGGTGACTTGATCTAGTCCAAATTCTTCTAAAGCTTTAATCATTTCTGTTGTGATGTTATCTGCACCGGGGGCCTTGCCAGCTTTCATATGCTTAAGAACATTTCGAACCTCCATCTTCAAAATTGGCGGCCCTTCATTATTAAATCTAATATCATACTGTTCCTCTCTGTTATCATTATAAAGGTTTTTACATAATCTGTCTATACATGTAGAATCTGATCTTTTTCTATTATGATTTTGCCAACTTTAGTTTTTAGACAGCCTATTGATGTATTTGTTCTTTTATTAGTAAGTTCCTGAATTCTTTTGTGCACTAATTTTGTATTTTGACTGTTGTGTTGTTTTTCAATGTCTAAGCACTTTTCCTCAAGCCATGCTTCTTTTGCCTCCTTACATAATATTCTGATTTGTCTGTCAATTTCTTCATATTTGGAAGGATTATTTTTGTTGAGTCTTCTTGTTTCCATTAGGTGTAAAATTTCTTCTGTCATCCATTTCTTACGACCCACCTTCTTTAATTTTGGAATAGTTGTTTCTGCAGCCAAACTGATTGAATTCTTCAACATTTCCAATTGATCATCCACATCCTGGAATATAATATCTCTAGATCAGACAATATATTACATCTGTTCTGTACTTTTATGTTGAATTTGTTTTGTATTTCCTTGTCATTACTCAATGTACACAAATCATATTTAGTGTTTCCTGTTATATACTTGACTTTCTTCAACTTTATCCTCAATGTTCCTGTAAGTAGTCTGTGGTCACTATAACAATCAGCACTGGAAATTGTTTTTGCTGTTATTAGTGCGTTTCTAAATCTTCTGCTAATCAGAATGTAGTCAATCTGGTTTCTGATCCTGCTATCAGGACTCCTCCATGTCCATAATCTTCTAGGGTGTTGCTTACTTAAACCAGGTGTTTTCTACAATCATTTCCTGTTCTTTTGCCCACTCTACTAGTCTGTATCCTCTTTCATTTCTCTCTCCTAAACCATAGTTTCCTACTGTGTATCTATCACCGTGATTTCCTACTTTCGCATTGAAGTCTCCTATTATGATGTTTATTTCTAAATTTTTACATTTCTTTAAGGCTCTATGTAATCAAAATTCCTCTACACTATCTTCACTGGATTCTCCTGTTGGGGCATATACTTGAATAACATTTATGCTAAAAGATCTGCCACTCAATTTAACTAGTAGAATTCTGTCCGAGACGGCCCAATATCCTTGAACAGATTTTGATGTTTTCCGGTACAAAATAATTGCCCTTTGTCGGTCTTCACCTCCAGAATAAATAATCTTAAAATCTTCATCTATCTTGATGCCATAACCATAACATGACAACATATAAATGTTACAGACAACAAGAATGGCAACCATAACAAGACAACATATAAATGTTGCAGACAACAAGAATGGCAACCATAACATGACAACAATAAATGTTGCAGACAACAAGAATGGCAACCATAACATGACAACATATAAATGTTGCAGACAACAAGAATGGCAACCATAACATGACAACGTATAAATGTTGCAGACAACAAGAATGGCAATCATAACATCACAGCATATACATGTTACAGACAACAACAATTGGCACAATAACATAACATATAAATATTGCAGACATCAAGAATGGCAACCATAACATGACAACATATAAATGTTGCAGATAACATGAATGGCAACACCATAACATTGTTTACTCCTCTGGAGTCAACTAGACAGGCCGAGAGAGTGATCATACTGCATGAGTAAGACATGGTCTCTAAATTCATCCCAGGCTTTGTGCTATGGAGAAGTATATCTCCATTTTACAAACTATCGTCTGTTGAGACGGCAAGGTGCTAGTCAAATGTTACTTTACTCAATGTCAACATCCACGTGAAATTCTATTTTATAAATGTTATGTTACTAAATATTAATATCTAATTATTACCTTACGTTAACTAGTTTTGCCATGTTAAAAACAAATTCTGATAAGAAAGAGAAAGAAAACAATTAATTTCACTCAACAAGACAACACTGAAGCACCTTTAGGTCTGCTTTCATGTTGTCCACATGTGGGTAGAATGATTCACTAGACATTCCAGCGGCACAGCAGCGCTCACAAATATCCTAATACCAACACAGAATTAAAACGCAGGATAGATTTAAAATCACTCTTAAAAATCTGTCAATTTACTGAACAGACGTCAGCTCTTAATTGATATGTAATGGGGTGCATTGCTGGCTCTTATCAAATTCTGGGTCAGGCAGTTAAACCACCTGTGGTGATATGTAATATGTCAGCAATGTTATCTGTTTTGTTCCAGTTTTATTTTGTTTCTATTTAAACATCTGTGAGAATATTTGTACAGCTGTTCCAGGCATTTACATGCACAATTAACGGTACTTTACAAATGGAGAGATTGATTTTTTATGCACTGAAATACAATATATGTATATATATACATACAAGTGAGACACAGACAGACAGACAGTCAGACAGACAGACAGACATGCAGGCAGGCAGGCAGGCAGGCAGAGAGACAGGGAGAGGGAGAGACAGGGAGAGGGAGAGACAGGGAGGGGAGAGACAGACAGGGAGAGACAGACAGGGAGAGGTAGAGGGAGAGAGAGGTATAGACATACTGGCTGACATGGGAATAGAGACAGACAGAGACGGAGACAAATAGACATGGAGACAGGCAGGCAGAGAGACTGGGAGAGACAGACAGAAATAGAGAAAGAAAGAGCGTGAAAGACACAGAGAAAACTATACTTGAAAAGTGCTTTATACAAAAGACTATGTATCATTTTCTGTACATATGGAATGGGTTTATAAAGAGACCTTTATCTTTTTTTTTCCTGAACAGCCTGAATGAGTTAAACGTAATGAGATTGTTATCTCTAGAAGTGAAGAATAGTTCCATTTATAACGGAGAGCACTCACAGCAGACCTGGTTTATTTACTTTTGTATCGGCTTCTCTTCCTCCTCATCTTCTTCTTTTTCTGCCTATCCTCTTCACCATTCCTCTTGTTTAGGGGACTGCGTTACTCCCAGTTATGCATCTCAAAGTTCAGTGTGTCTGACTTCAGTATGCATTAATTAATCACGAACAATTATGACCAACGAAGTTAGCTGCAATTGATCCGTAATGGCTGAACAATGATTCACTTTCACATTCTATATTTTTTATTGAGACAGACAAATGGGCGGACAAATAGGCAGATTAGAGGGTGAGAAGGAAGAAAGAAACTGAGGCCTAAAGAGATTTTGAAATCAAAATAATAACTAAATTTCTAAACTGCATCTAAAATAATGGGTACTTTCCTAATGACCTATTAAAACCCATGCTAATAGCTCTGTCAAAGAAAACAGTTGCTATAGAATGTGAAAGTCATCACACATTAGGTCTTATAAGTCATATGACAACGCTGTTACTGAGAATAATTATGAGAAGAAAAAGAAACAAGAGTAAACCACAAATTAGTGATGAATAGTGTATATCTGTAGAGGGAAATGGCAAAATAAAATATCATATACATTCTTAGAAAATTTTTTTGCATATCCTTATTTACAGGACATCGCAGTCAACATCAGCATTTCTGTCGCTGTGATCTCTTGGCAAGATTACGTTCAGTAGTTTAGAACTTTATTAGAAAGAGTTATAGAAGTAAAAACATTTCTATACTTATGCTTCATAGACTAAACAAAAGTGTTTGATAGTGTGGAAAATGAGGAAATAATCAAACTACTAGAAAAACTAACCATTGATCTTTGAGAAGATATCAACAGCAAACAGCAGGTATAAGAATCCAGAAACATTTAGGAACATTCCAATGTATAATGAATGGTGTCAGACAAAGATGTGTAATAACTCCTGAATCGTTCCCATTATACAGTGGGAATATTATGAGTACTATAGAAAATATACCAGCGATCGCAGTTGGTGGTTATAATAAAAAATAATATGTTATACTAATGACACAAACTTGATATCATCAAATCAGAAGGAATTACAGAAAATGAAAGATACAGTGATTGTGGAAAGTAAAATAATGGGCCACAGCCTGAAAAGCAGAAAGACATAAGTAATGGTAATATCAAAGAAATTAATCATATCTAAATTTGCAATTAAATTAAGTGGTGTTAATTTTGGGCAAGTATAGAAATTGAAGCTGGTCTCCCTGGCTCAGGGATTTAAACGACTTTCTTCGTAATCCCGTTTATCCACGTAGGGTAACGCAGCGGGCGAGAATTGGTAGCGGTTCTCGCCATGTTGGTGATTTACGAGATAAGTGAGCCGACCGCTCAGAAAGCAATGGCAAACTACTGAGCGTAATCTTGCCAATAAATCAACAACAGCGGTAAAATTCTGGTGTTGACAGCGATGTCCTGTAAAGGATATGCGAAAAGATAAGATAGAAATTGAAATTTTCAGGTATATGGATAACATCAGGTGATATATATATTACAGAGATAAAGAACAGAATGGGCCAAGCAAAAGCTGGATTTTGTAAAAGAAACATTTTACACAATAAATCCCTGATGCAGTTAGGTTAGAAGCAGAATTCTTTCATGTACGAGGGGCTTCAAATTAAAACCTTTTTTGGGGTGAATATATACTGAAAAAGTACAGAATAAATGTATCATTTTTCAATGCAGTCACCACTGTGTTCATTGCAAGTCCTCCTGACACACTAAGTAACTATTTTACTCGTTGTAGATTATTCAATACTTCAATAAAAAATAAAAATAAATATGTTTTTCAAAATTTCAGTTCTGAACACATTATTTTGAAATGTTTTTAAAAAAATAAAATTGCCCTTTGTACATTTTGTTACGACAGAAAGTCCAATAGCTTGATGAACGAAGCATGTTAACAGCACCATATTATCAACATGTGTGCAATGGTCGTGGTGTTATAATACTGGCATCAATCTATTACAGCCAAGAAAACTATAGAGTTGGTGGTGAGGATGATTGGCAAAGAGGTGAAGGATGGGACGGAAACAGAACCTTCATATGGTCAGTCGTATTTTTATCCACAGTCACTTAGTTACCTTGCATCTTACCTTTGACATACTTATCTCTAATGTCTATTAACTTTCGTTTTGATGGGAGTGAAAACAGGAATAGCTTTCAAAGAATTGTATGCCTCAATTTAATTATAATTAAATTATTATGAAATCATATATTGTATATCAATTCACTTGGCTTGCCATAGCAAATCATTCCGCATGCCACGCTGGGCACACGTGCCGTAGGACCCGTAGGTTGCTGACTCCTGCTTTAGTGTTGACTGGCAGCAACTTACTTAACAAAAACAAGACAGTTGTAAGTTTGAGACATATGACTAAGCCGCAGATTTGTATACGAGGGGGAAAAACAACAGTATTGTTAATTATCTACCTAATCTGCTCGTACATCAGGAAATATAGAAATGAAGGTAGTAGTCGTTACAAGAGTTGACTTTTCGGCGACCAAAGTCAACATGTAGTGTAGCAACCATACGACTGGTTCCGGGTCAATAGTTCAAACATCATCATCAGTATGTGCCATGGCTTGCCATAGTACACTATCAACACGCCTTGGAACAGATCTATGTTCGTGTCTCGATTATGCCATGTGGCCAAACCATAATAGGTATTGGTACTTTTCTGTTAATTCACCCCAAACAACAACAACAAAATCCCTTTCAGGGCCTTATTTGCATCGGTCCAGCATTAACTTCCGGACTGATGGTCCCATCGATCTATGTTTTGTTAGTTTTTTGGCCAGTGGTCTGAGTTTTGGGCCCGTAGGGCCCTCACTGTCGTCGGAATACTCCGATGGCAGTGTGGGTCCAACGGGCCCAAAAACTTACAAAACGTCCATCGATCGGTACAGCAGTCCACAGAACACTAAACCGGAAGTTATTGCTGGACCGATGCAAAAGAGGCCCTGAAAGGGATTTGTTTGTTTGTTTGTTTGTTTGTTTTTTTTTTTTTTTTTGTTTGGGGTGAAATCAGAAAAGTACCATATTCATTTCAATGTCTTCCATTCGTTTCTTTCTCATGAAGGATGTCAGTAAGCTTTCGTGTTTATTTTTCTTCATATCATCATCGTCCCGTGCCATGCCAATAAGCATGCGCGGTAATGTTTCGCTATCTCACACGATCACCAGAGTCGTGGATCAGCTCCGTGTTCCTGTCTCGACATGCCACGTGACCAAGCTATCCAGATATTTACTTTTTTTGCCTTCTTCTGGTTCTTTCCCCTCACTCTTGCCAGTTGTCACCAAGTTCTCTAGTTTATTTCTTCTCATAAGGTGTAAAATAAATTGTTACTGGCTACGTCTAGTTTCTCTAATCATTTTACGGTTTTTATTTGCTTCTTGTAAGACGTGTTCATTGATGTGTCTGTCTATCCATGGTATTCTTTGCATTTTTCTTAGAAACTACAAATCCACTGCCATTAGATGTTTTTCGCTTGTCCGCTCATTGTCCACATTTCATTTCCATACAGGTTCTACGTAGCACTTCAACGCTCTTTTTCTCGTTGCCATTGACATCTTCTTATTGATCAGTATGTTGTGGGCATATGGTGTTAGACCCATATATGCATATATCATAAGGTACTTTATGGCTGGAAATGAATTGTGACCATAAACCATAGTTGTTAGGTCAGCTAGTCTTGGTTTATGAAAACAACTTTTCAGGGATGCCTAGTTGGCCGATCGTTGAAGTTCATTCGTATCATCAGCGGGCCGCTGTCATCATTTGGATGCGGCAGGTTCGACTCCCGTTGTGGTCACTGTATATTAATCAATCAGATGCTGTCTCCACAATGAAGGAAGGCTGCAATGGATCTCCAACACTGTCTGTCTCTCGCCTTCTTCTTTCGTTCGCTTGAAATATGTTTATAACTGCAATGTTGTCTCTTTATGAATTTAACTGTCTTTGTAAGTTCACTCAGCGGTCCATAGAGTTTTTCTTCCTCTGTCGTCTCTATAGACTAGAAGATTTGCCTAGATATGTTATATTTTGGACAGTCTTGGAGTATGTGCCCTGCTGTCTGCGACGCCAATCCACATGTGCACATGGCTGATTCACCAATATTTGAATACACATGGTTGCGTAATCTATTGTGTCCTGTTCTGAGGCGCAGAATAATGACTTTTTCTGGTTTGTCCATAACGTGATAGTCATCTTCAGCAGGGTTTGGTGGCTTTCTGGCTGATTTGATCATTATTTTCCTTTGATAGTATGTAACGGGCATAATCAGGCTGTTCTTCATTTGCCAATCTTCTTCGTCTTCTGCTGCTGCGTTCATCCAGAGTTTTTTTTTTCCCCGGATGTGATTGCTTTGTGCCTGTTTACAGCAAAGCTGCGTTTTTACGCCGTTAGGCCGACTTCTGCGGGCATTTGTTGACCGGGTTAACCATCCCGGATTTGCTAATCGATCAGCTCTCTCGTTTCCAGGTATTACACTCACGCTGACTGCTAAGTTCAGAAAGTAGTGTCCTTAGTACTGGCTATTTTCCAGACAGGAGCGCCTCGGGTACTGATTTTGCATCTGTCAATAGCACCACAGGTTGTGTACCATTGCTGGTATTTAGTAATTTCTCTGTTGCTATCTTGATTGCCTCAATTTCAGCATCGTAATTATGGCAGTACTTACCTGTTAGTACTCTAGCCGTGTACCCTAGTATTATTTGGGTATTCTGTGTACACTCCCGCTCCTCCATTTCGAACAGGATTTTGTGCTGACCCATCTGTGTAGACTCGGATTCACAGGTCCTGTGGGAATTTTCATCAAGGAAGCTGAGAGTGACTGTTCTGCGCTGTACACTGTTCTGTTCTTCCTTGTCAAATATTCCTCTCACTTTTGTCTGGATTTGTAGTGATAGTCTATGTATATAGTTCCATGGAGTTGGCTCTGGAATAGTTTCAGGGGATACCAACTGTGGGCAGATCGGTGGTTTCTCTGCAGAATCGTTTGGCCTGGTGGATAAAACAGCTTCTTTTCAACCGTCCCATAGCTAAGTTTTCGAATCTATTCTTCATAGGGTGGCCTGGCAAGCTGAGGAACTTTTCTGCATGTATTAGCGTTTTCGTATCTCTGCGCTCTCTCCGTGCTTGTGTCCTCCCCAACTTCTCCATCTCCACTATAGGGGTTGATCTCATCCCTCCTGTGGTGACTCTAAGTGCTTGATTTTGCACCTTGTCCAGCCCTTGTAGTGTGGTCTTTGATGCCGAACACCACGCAGCTGACCCGTATTCCAGGCGTTGTCGTAAGCTCTGTTGATAAACTTTGCTAAGTATTTTCCCACTGGCTCCCCATGTGGTTCCACTTAGCTTTCTCAGGATGGCTATTTTCTTTCAGGCTTTTGCTACTGCTTTGTTGATGTGCTTTCTCCATGTCAGCCTGTCATCAAATGTTACTCCAATGTATGTTGGTTCTTCGTTATCGTCTCTTAGGGATCTTGCCTATGGACAAGGGGGAGGTGGTCGTGCGCTTGTGGGACCAGGTGGAGAAGGCGGAGGAGCAGATTGAGAACCCATATGTGGAAAGAATGAGATTGCGGGGGATCGGTAGGGATTCTGGAAGAATCTCAAAACTGAGAGGGAAGACCAGGAGAACTTTTAATCAGATAGCGGTGGGAACGATTAGTAGTATGAATCTTCGCTGGCTGTCGAACGAGGGGACTGAGAACGTATGGGAATGTCCTGAGTGCAGTGATGTCGGTTCTTAACTCAACTCAACTCAACTTCTCGTAGGGACATTCCATTTATCTGGATGATCCCTGCTTTTTGTTTTGGAGAGATGGTAAATAGAGTGGTGCTTCACTTGTAAGTGTTTATGCTGACGCACCATCTATTTGCCCATGCAGCAAATGTATCTACAGCGCTTTGTAGCAATCTGGTGGCCACTGATGCATGCTCATTTGTGCTCCATAGAACCAGGTCATCGGCGTACATTGCCGCTTTAATTCCATGCGGTAGATTAGCGACAAGATATTGATGAAGATAGAAAAAGTGTGGGGACAAGACTCCGCCCTGGGGAACACCGTGACGCAGTAGTATATTCTTGCTCTTGAGTCCGTCTATCTGTACTCGGGCTCTTCTGTTGTGTAAGTATGCTTTTTCCCATTTGTATATTCTTCCACTGACTTTACAGTTTCTCAGTTTCTTCATTAGATCTTCTTTCCAGACTTTGTCAAAGGCTTTCTTCAGATCTATCCATACCGCAAGCACCAGCTTCTTCTCTTGGAATGCATCCTCAATTTCTTGAGAGAGGTAGGTTGTCTGATCTTCCGTAGAGTAGCACTGCCTAAAGCTAACCTGCTGTGGCACAAGGATGTTTTCACTTTCAATGTACCACTGCAGTCTGTGAATGCTGATGCGCTCCATTGTTTTGCAGAGACAGCTGGTGAGGCTAATTGGTCTGTAGCTGGAGGCAATGGAACTATCTTTCCCTGATTTTAGGCGGGGGATCATGATTGCTTCTCTCCAGGCTTGTGAAACACTGCCTAAGGTCCAGATGTTATTGAAGATCGGTAACAGCTTTGCTTTGGACTCTGTTCCTAGGTTCCTGATAATTTCATTGGAGATACCTTCAGCTCCTGGTGACTTTCTCATTTTCAGTTTTGATATGTCTAGCTCCAGTTCGCTGATTGTGATGGGTGCCTCGAGAACTTCATGCACCCCTTATATCGGGTGTCCACCGTGACAAGGTAGAGGGGCTTGCGTGCTCCAATGACCCCAAGATCTATGCCGACGGTAGCACAGCTACTGGTAGGGTCATCCATGTCGGACAGGTCAAGGGAGAGGAACCAGACCAAGAGACACACAAAACTGCTGCCTTGTAGGTAGATTGGGGATAGTCAATGATAGTGGATGATGATGCGCTCCATTGTTTTGCAGAGACAGCTGGTGAGGCTAATTGGTCTGTAGCTGGAGGCAATGGAACTATCTTTCCCTGATTTTAGGCGGGGGATCATGATTGCTTCTCTCCAGACTTGTGAAACACTGCCTAAGGTCCAGGTGTTATTGAAGATCGGTAACAGCTTTGCTGATCGTTCCTGATCATTTCATTGGAGATACCTTCAGCTCCTGGTGACTTTCTCATTTTCAGTTTTGATATGTCTAGCTCCAGTTAGCTGATTGTGATGGGTGCCTCCAGAACTTCATGCACCCCCTCTGCGGAGTTCGTGCTTTGTGCGATGCTTTCCGCGCTGCGGAAAGAGACCGAGCCATATGGGATAGAACCCGGTGCAATGAAGTCGACCCTGTCGAATTTTAAGCGACGTTTTAAAGCATTTTTATAATAGATCGCCTTATGACATCTTTGTCAAAGCTGCCTACAATAAGCTTTCCACCTACCGTTTGGTTATTGCGTGGTGGTTTAATTCCAGATTCTTGCACCCATCGACGAAATGACCGTTTACTCAAACCCAATGCATTCACTGTTCTTTTTTCGGAATTTGTAATAGTATAAATCAGTTTCCTGCAATCAGCTTCTTGACAAAAATATGTGTACAACTTCATAGCGATTCTTTGAAGTGTATAATTTCGCATTCAATCCCATTGAAAAATAGCCACACATTTCAATGTTGGCGATAAGTGGTAAGATTTAAAAAAAAACATATTAATCAGGTTTCATGAAATAACCCACATTTTGAGACACCTCTGAACAGTCCTAGTTTAAACAACGCGGGGAGTTGGCATAAGGCCAATCCCGTGAAAAAACGTACAATATTCAACATTGAGCGCTGATTGTCAGGCTACGCTGTAATACATTTAAAATTATGAATTTCATCTCAGATGAAACTTTGAAATCTGATGTAAAATCTCCTGAACAAAAAATTTTTTGTTGGGTGGACATAATAATATTAATAAGGTTATATATTAAATCTCATAATTTTCCCTCAGTTGGTTACTGAGATATAGATGTTTATATTGAGGCAAACAAATGTGAATGCACTATAGTAGGGCTCGTGGCTCGGGGGTTAGTGATACACTTAGTGTCATAAATTCCCGTCATACCGAGTCGTGGGTTCGAAATCAGCCTCGGTCGATTTGGAAACAGACCACTTTGCGTTGATTTCAGTTGTTTGAGGCGTTGGGCTTTCAGAAATCAATGGCAAACTACTGAACTAACATTGCTTAGTAAATCACAGTCAATAAATGCTGGGATTGATTGCAATGTCCTGTAAAGGACATGAAGCTATCAACCTGAGAGCTTATGTCGGTGGGGAAAACATCACCATCTCGAAGGGGATCCTAACTTATGAATATGACCACCAGGAACCATACTTGACGCCGCCCTGCCGTGCCTTTTGTTAGGAAGTTACCGAAGTTAAAACCGAACCACGACCTGGCATTGACCTTTAAACCGTTCTTCTGCATCTCTGAAGGACCCTAACTCTTAGAGGTGCTGATTTTCCCGCGTCTAGTGAAGAATTGTCTCCCCTTTAGGTAGGGCCTATTGTTGTATTAACATTTAAATGTCCACCATTATTGGTTTATTGCTCAAAGATAGATTAAATCTATTTTTAATTTATTTGTAGCAACTTCTATACAATAGAAGTCTTGCAATAGATAGTTTTAATATGCTTTTTGGAATTTTATGCTGCTATATCGTCGTTCGATAATACAGGAGGGGAAAGGGGGAAACTGTACATATTAAACAATTCAAAAGGAAAGAACAATTCATTCAGTCTTGATTGTCTGTAACAATGTGAATGTCTGTAACAAGTAGCTGGAACAGGAGGGCTGAATCTCTCATCACAACCCTCTTTGGACAACGATCACCTTCAAATTAATATCCTGTGTGGGTAAACCCGCTATTTGTGGCTGACTCAGTCACATGATTATCAGTCTGAGCCAGGAATGGACCCTAATATAACTTCTCTTTGAGATTGAACAGGATAGGGGTAATGATATAATCGAAAATAGAAAGAAAAGGTTCAATCTTATTTCACGAAAACCTATCACACTGAAACTGAAATGGAATAATTATGAATGGAGTGAAAAGCAAAACATTGCTCTTCGTCGAGTGACTTCCTAACGCTAAAGAATAAATTCTCTGTTGTTATCTGAATAACGTCACTGTGGCGAAGTTGTCAAGCCGTTTGACTTGGGCTCCGAAGGTTGTGCGTTCGATTCCGAGCCGCGTCCTTCGGTTCGCGAGTTAAATTTTTCGGAGACTCCTGTGGGCCGTTGCTGTAGCTACGGAGTTCGTGCTTCCGGTGTTCTGCGCTGCGGAAAGAGACCGAGCCATATGGGATAAAACCCGGTGCAATTTAAGCGACTTTTTAAAAAAAGAATAAATTAGGTTTCTTTAACAATCTGTCTCCCTGCTGTGCATCATTCTATGCTGCCTCTTATTCTTGTTCCCCGACCCCTTCGGAGTTTTCCTCTTTTCCATCACAACCTCATCCTCCTCCTCTTGTTCTTCTTTTGTTCTTCTTCTTTTCATCCTCCTCCTATTTCTCCCCCTTCTTGCCAAATGGCATAGGCGATAAATATAGCCACAATCATAATTGTTTAGTGGTTTCCTTGCCTGCCTAAGATCACTAACGTGTACAGAAAGACAGCATATTTAGCATTACAGTTTAACAGCAAACCCGCTTTTATTAGCGTATTGAAGAAAGTAAAGTAAAGTTAATTAAATTCGCTAGCTCCTCCTCATGATGGCTTAGCTCTGTAGCTCCGCCCACCCTCGATCAGCTGTTTCGGATGTTGGGGAATCCCCCAGCAGATTATTGGCGCTGTACCTGTACCTGTGGACTCAGACACGGGTATTATGTAATATGTCACACCAAGAGTCATGTTCAACCCTCATGCAAATTTATGTAAATTTATGCAAATTATCACGCATAAATTATGCTAATAGCGTCCAAAACGAGGCTATCACGTGACCCATATGCAAAATATTTTCCCGCATTGGGACGCCATGTTCAACGATTGCAGTCGGAAAATTAGTGTGCTTTAGTCTTTCGGTAAGCTGTTGTTCATTTATATAGCGATTCTTTGAAACGTTTTTGTGGTTTTAGAAATCTGTAGTTGTTATACAACACAAATTTTGATAGAATATAGTAGGTATTTGTGTAAGAAAAGATGGAATTTGTTTAAAATAACTAGAAGCTTCAGAAAATGTGCGCGAAGAGCGAAGTTGCAGACTTGAACGCTAAAAATAGGATCAGCCATGGCATCGGGAAAACACCGTGTTGTGCTAACTAACAGATTGGAAACTGGCTGTCTGGCCGCCAGCCGAGTCGTTTGCTAACACATTCTGGATTTGTATATCTAGACCTTTAAGTTAGACGTTTGCCGTGATGTAATAAAATTATACAAAGTAGTCTTGCTATAATAGTGGTAGATAGTAGTTTAATCAGCGTTTTTTTTTTTGTTGTCTTTTGCTATGTCGTCGATAAGGGAGGGAAAAGGGGAACAAATGAAAATATTCCACATGAAAGAATCAATTCAGTCTAGCCTTGGATTTCTAACTTAAAACGATTAAATTTTAGATTGATGGTTACTTAGTTTGTATAAGTTATAAATGTAAATATCAAACAATATGAATATCACATTTGAGTCTCCATTGATTTGAATATATTTCTTTCAAACATTGATTTACATTGGCAGTTCATCATTCCATTTTGAAATTTTCTGATATGGACCCATGTGCCCTCAGATCCCCGATTATAGAGCAATTTAAATTACGACCACATATCAAATGAAGATACAATTACTATTAGGCACACTTGAATTATAGATAGATGCCCTGGTGATGTGGATAATATAGAAGACTATGTCGTATTTCGTGGCAACAGAAACAATCAAATAATTATAATCAGAGGTTCTGGAAAAACTGGGAATGAAAAGAGAGTTGATGAAAGAAATAAAAGAGGCAAGTGAAATATTTAAGCCACGTTAAAAGACATAACACTCTTATAAAAACCATACTAGAGGGCAAGGTTGAGGGCAAGCGAGCAAGAGGTTGACAACGATACAAGTGGGAAGATAATCCAAGAGATGGACGAGCATCAATCTGACAGTATGTACAGTACTGTCATCAAGGCGAGACAGTGTTGGTTGGGAGATTCATTGCAGCCAGCCTTCACTGTGGAGACGGCACCTGATTGATTGACCTGACTTGAATTAAGTGATGCCAGATCAATAAATGCTAGTGAAATTAAATTAGACAAGTACAACACTCAACTGTATTATAGTCTGGGGAAACCTAGTGTATGAGGATGAGGAATAGTATTCATGTAAGACCTAGTTTGAGGAGCATGGTAAAGTGCTTTTGGGTAATTTCAGCTAAGTGACAATGAATGGTTCATTTCAATGGAAAGTCAGTTGAGAAAATATCATAAAAGCATATACCCCAGTGAGAGAGACAGTAGTTAGTCACTACTACTGAGTAGTGCAGTAGCCAGCAGATTTTCCCGATGGTCACATCATTGAAATCCTCAAGACGGGGATTGTATTAAAAACAAGACCTGGCCTCCCAGGGCGACACAGAGTAAAATGGGTTTAAGAAAGGATTAAACTTAACCCTTTACTGGGCAGACGTTTGTCTGTTTTGTAGTCCTGAACGGGCAAGAAGAATTTTGAGGTTCGGTAAAATTTTGGGTTAAGTTAGTAAAATATCACATATAAGTTGTTAGTCAACAGATTTTAGTCAAATAAACAGCAAAATGAAGGGAAAATCATGCAGAATGTTTTACTCACGTGAATGATGCCGCTATTCCACACATGAACACAAATATTTACAAAATACAACATATTGTTTGTGATTGTCAGTCATCTATACGGCAATTTACAAACACATTTTCCGAATCATAATCACTTTCTTTAAAGTCCGACTCACGACTGCTATAAAGTATCACTGATATCTAGCTCCGATTAATAGTCAAATTCATGCCTTTCAATGTTACTTAAATTGAACCCGCCGAGATCTCCACTATCATTTGAAGAATCGTCGAAATCCATTTTGAAATACAAAGCATAAAACCCACAAAAACTATTTTTAAAATCCGTTCAAATTCAAAGTACATGCTTGTAAATGGCGGCCACATTGTCAAGCAAGCTATCGACGAAACCGAAAGTAGACAATCGGAAGTCTCGGAAAGCCGTGATCGCGTTTTTACAATGCATAATAGTCACGGGCGCTTTCAGACGGTTTGCCCGTCATGATGAAAAAACATTAAATAACTGAATGTAGGTGGAAAAAAAAAACTATTGCAGAGGTATGAAGTATAATAATCCAAGAAAAGGCAGCATTCCGTCAGATAAACAACTTTCTGTGTTACTTATCTCTGTCCTTTGAATTCAGAAAACTAGTTTTAGGATGTTTATATTTTGCATATATGAATTTGTGCTGTGAATAAAGATATGAGAAAGAAAAAAAAAAGAAAAGGAGGAATCCTTGTAGATCTGGTTTCTAGGTAGAATACTAAGAATTCCACAAACAGAAAAATCTGAGAGCAATAATATATATTCTCAAGTTTTCACTATCGAAAGCTCATTGTGTGGTGAGTGTTGTCAAAGGTAAAAAAGCATCCCATTGGCACAAAATGGAATATTGTGTGCCTAGCAAATCCATTACGAGGAAAGTCAGTATCGAAAGCTTATTGAGTGAAAGTTATCAAAGATTGAAAGTGTCCCAGTGGCATGAAATGGAATATTGCTTGGCTAGCGAATCCATTATGTGGAAGTTCGAAGCGAAAGCTCGCTGTGTGGATGTCATCTGCACACTGGTCCCTCCTGGAACAGCCTGTGGTGAATGGGGACCCCCAGTATACGGAAGTGAGGCTAGGCCGCCATGTGCAGGACGTGACGATTCCTTCGGTGAGCCCAGTACCAGAGTGCTATGTGTCGGCTGTGCAATTGTGGAAGCTTCCTTGGATGGTGGGAAATGCCCATGGTCTGCCCCTGCCTTCCCTTGAGGGCTGACCAAGATGTCTTCGGCTGTTCTAAGTGGGCCAGCAGGGATAGGGATAACACCACAACAGTAAGAGTCGAGAAAGCGACCCAGAGGCACAAATGGGAATATTGCTTGGCTAGCTAACCAATTTCGTGGAAAGTCCGAACCACAAGCTCGCTGAGTGGATGTCATCTGCAGACTGACCTGTCCTGGTTTGCGTGGGGAGCGGCCTGTGGTGAACAAAATGCCCAATATACTGAGTCGCTTTAAAAAAAGCGACTCGGTATATTGGGCATTTTGTTCACCACAGGCCACTCCCCACGCAAACCAGGACAATATACCGAAGTACCAATATACATATATACATGACTGACCGGGATATCTTCGGCTGTTCTAGCTTGACCAGCTGGGATGTAGATGACACCACAACAGTGAGGGTCGAATGTCCTTCGAAACACCCAGGAAGGTTAACCTGGTTAATAAATAAATGCCCGCAGAAGTCGGATGTGTCGGCCGAAAGGTGCAAGTTCACAGCTCTGCTGTAAACAGGCACAACGCAACCACATCTGAAAAAACACTCCAGATGAACGCAGCAGAAGAAGATCTCAAGTTTGCAAAAAATTTTGGGGAACATTGAACAAGTGGCAAAAAAACTTAGAATTGTGCAGTGTAACTGAGAAACTGGCTCATAAATGGTATCAGGTTTAGGAAACTAAAATACATTGGCCATATGAAGTGTCCAGTGGCTTGGTAAGAACAGCTGTGGAAGACATGGGCCTGGTTCCTGGGGTCAATCAGCATGAAGATGGACATGGACACAGGACACTGCAAGCATCTTATGTGGGAGAAATGGCGAGCGCTCAGGAATATTTTTGGCAAGAGCAATGTTCTGCTTAGGACCTGAGGATGATGGTGAGCTGGGAAACTCTGAAGAGTACAACGACTATTTTGCTTTTTGTATCGTATTTAAATAACTGAAGATATATGACAGTGTATTGTCCTTCTCCTACATGTGGTTTCTTTACATTTTAGGTAAAAAAAAACAGTGTTACAGGAAAATTATCAATGGCGGTAAGTTTGTGTTCTGATATAACAATTAAAATGTTTACTAAGGTATAGTTAGTTGCATATCCCATACAGGACGTCACAGTCAACCCCAGCATGTTTTGACTGTTTATGATTTCTTGGCAAGTTTGCATTCAGTAGTTTGCCATTGCTTTCTGAATGACCAACACTCATACCATTGTATGAAAACCAACACAAAGCAGTCAGCTCCCAAATCGCATGCAGCTGTGTTTCAGACGCAGGATTGCGAATTGAGTTCGTAAACCTTTTGCTATGGTTAGTTAGTTGCATATCCTTTACAGGACGTAGCAGTCAACCGCAGCATTTTTTGGCTGTTCATTTTTCCTGGGCAAGTTTACGCTCAGTAGTTTGCCATTGCTTTCTGATCGATCAGCACTCATACCATTTTATAAGAAACCAATGCAAGGCAGTCTGCTGCCAAATTGCCCACAGCTGTGTTTTGAACGCTGTATGTGGGATTATGAACTGCGTCCGTAACCCTTCGTCATGGAGCCGGCTAAGGTATAGCTGTGAAAATACCAGAAATGAAGGAAAAGTTTTGACTTGCCAGCCTTATGTTACGAGAAAACCTCTAGACCTAGGGAAAGAGCTTTGGAATGTTGCTAACTCTGAACTATCACCCTACAATATTTCTGTAAAAAGTATCGTTCTTCATCATCTTGTCACCGGCTGTTAAATCCTCCAGAAAGGTAGAACAAATACATGTGCGAGAAATGTGTTGACCATTTGTCTCAAAACTGCAGTACAGGATACCACAACCATCTTTATAAAAACATCTCTATATCAGGGAAAAAGAGTTTTTAAGAATTTTACTGTTTGTAAAAATATCCATCCAAGTTATCTTGTTAAGGTTATTAATCCCCCAGGAAGGATAGAAACAACAGACTGTATAGTTGACTTAAAACAGCAGCAGTATAGGACAACAGCCTGATCAGCTATTCAGTGCTCTAACTGTCAACCTGTTGGAGCTTCGATCCTAGACCAGTTGCTGACCATGGCTTAGTGTCTGGTCTGTCCTGCCACAACATTTAGTCTTTGTGACATCCATGACTGGTTGATAATCTGGCAAGCTTGTCCATGGTTCTGGTGTGAGATTCACACATCAATATATAAATGTCAATATATTTGTATGTCATCTGTAGTTTTATTGTGCAAGAGGATTTGTCAGTGTGTTTTCCCTTCTTCCCCATCTCCTCCGTTGAGGCACCTTTTTGTACTGTCATTATCAAATAGTTGCATATAAGACAAGTATATTGGTGTAAAGTGATGGATCATCATATCTTTTAGACCCTAGCATAAAGTGTAATGATCTGTTCCCTGCTGTGAGCCTTTCCTTCCCATTATAAAATTATGAATAATTATTTGGCTCATTATACAAGGTTGGATCAACCATTGAGTAAAACTAGTCTGAAAAAAAAAAAAGAAAGAAAAGAAATCAAATCTTGCACTATTGGGGATTGAACTCGGAACCTCTGCTTTGGTGAGTGCGCATGCTATCGTGTGACCTCAGCTCCACATATATGTAAGATTATAAAGAGGATGGTTACCAGTCTGCATACTTGCTTTCTACAACATATCTTATTATGTATGGCAGACCCGGGAAGGTTAACCCAGTCAACAAATGCCCGCAGAAGTCGGATGTGTCTGCCTAACGGCGCAAGAACGCAGCTCTGCTGTAAACAGACACAACGCAATCACGTCTGAAAAAAAACTCCGGATGAACACAGAAGAAGATATATGGCAGACTTTGTTACTAGATAATCATATTGGTAATTCACAATTAAATATTGTGGAGGGTGGACTTGCCACTAAATGTAATAATGAATAGCAAACAAATGTTAGATAAACAAATACATTTATAACAATACAAAACATCATTAAAATAGATTATAATGGACACTAAGAACATGGAAATGGTGATGTGAAATATGCAGTAATATAAGGGGTATCTCACTGAAAGCTTTTGGAATTCATCATGACACCTGGGAGACTGCTGCCAAAGACTGAAATTCGTGGTGTACATCATTGCGCAAGGGTGCAGTCATTTGTGAAGCAACCAGGATTGCAAGAGCTGTGAAGAAAAGGCTGGACAGAAAAACCACTGCAGGAGATCCTTCTCCTAGAACGTCAAGCATTCTTTGCCGACATTGTCAAAGAACATTTCGAGCCAAAATAGGCCTTATCAGCCATCTTAGAACTCACGGCTCCATACTTTCAACCACACTGGATGAAATGAATGGTCATCATCATTCTTGATGGACAAACAATAGAAGGGGTAGGCAGTAATTCACTTTAAGACAGTGTGGAACATATTACAGGGTATGTGGGTATGCCTGAATTTTATACTGTATGTGCCAAATATATTATCCATATGTATGAAACATAACTTGTATTTGCTTTTTCTACTTGCAGTCCATGTTCGGGAATAGATCGTCACGCAAGTAATTTTTGTCTATGTGTTTAATCTTCATAAGTTTTAATAGATATTTTCTTTTTGGCCTCTTTCTGATATGTATTTCTTGTGGTTAATTAACTTAATATTAATTATGAGCAGATGATTATCTGAATCTACATTTACACCTCTGTCATACAGTGATGATCGACATTTCTTGTTAATGCAGATATAAGTAGTTTGATTGTCTGTATTGTGGTCTGGTGATACCTATGTTTTATTTATTATTTTGTGTGGGAAAAAAACACTTCCTTCTGTGACATTTTAATTCACTGCACAAAAATTGGTGAAAAATCCTAAAATGTCCATTACCCCTAAGTCCGTTTCTCTCTCTTCTCCTCTCTCTCCCCCCCCCCCCCCCCCCCCCCCCATGATTTCTTCATAACCCATGTTATCTGATTCCATCTTGACAATCAAGTCACCCACCAATATTTTCATGTTGCTATTTCTTTGATTACCCATAGAAGTTTCATGTGAATTTCTTCCTTAACAGATTCATCCTTATCATTTGTTGGTCTGCACCACTAGATCACATGCATTGTTACTTTTTAGTGGTTCTAAATGTTGCTGATATTATTCTATAGCTCACTGCTTCCCACTCTATTATTGCTTTCTCTACCTCATTAGGTAGCGTTGGGGTCATTCCTTCTTTTTGAGAGGCATTTTCCCATGTAATGTCTGAACAGTACTGTTTCACCAGTGTTTAGAAGCTTTCTTTGCCTGCTCCCTTCCATCTTAGTTCACACAATTCCAAAATGTTAATCTTATGATGTTTCATTTCCTCTCCCACTTATGGTGTCTTTTCCAGTTCATACGTAGTTCTAACACTCCATGTGCCAATTCTGGAGGTCTTCCTAGGTGAAAGGAGGTATCTCGGCAATCCAGAGCTTTCTCTGCATGGCATCATACCTCTAGGAGAAGTCCCTCCTTTAATCCTGGTTGGCGGAGTTATATTTCTTTCCTTTTCTGTAGACTTGTTCATGGTTAGATCTTGCAGATAGTTGTCTACAGGATGAGGTAACCTGTTCCATGCCACCCCTCCTCATTGTCCTGTTACAACACGCATGCTCCTGTGCTTTGCTTCCCTTACGGGCCCTGGTAACAACACATGGCGGTGGTTCTGTGTAACAAGCCAGAATTCTCCCAGTGTCAGGGAATTATTGAATTAGGTAGAGGTCATCATGGCCAAATGGATAAAAGCTCTGGTTATTAAACATCTCGGTGTGCTGATGCCGAGGTAGTGGGTTCAACCCCTACACCAGGCATTTGGACGCTGGTAAATAGGGAAAGCTAATCCACATGCATAAATCATTCCAGTATTCTAGAAGTAGTAGCATGTGTATGGACTATGCTTGAGTTCAAAGCCAGCTAGCACCAAAGAAAATACATTAGGTATCCTTAATTTTGATGAAATTTTGTATTTGCTTATTTCTGTGATGCATATACCATCTGCTCAGTTTTATCTAGTTTTATAAATTCAAGAGGTTAAAGAATTCTGTTCTATCTAATGTGACATTTTTCAATAAATTTAATTTGAAAATAATGTTTTAACCCTTTACAGGGCACAGGTTTTTCCAATTTCTAACTCTAAACGGGCAAGATTTTTGAGGGTTTTAGTCAGATTTTAGGTCATGTTAGTAAAAAGATCATAACTAAGTTGTTAGTGAATGGATTTTAGTGAAATAAAGAGCAAAATGAAAAGAAATGCATGCAGATTAATAATTGTACTCACATGTCATATGAATAATCCAGTCTTGTTGGTATAATCCACATATGAACACAAATATTTACAAAATATAACACATTATTTGTGAGTCATATATACACTATGTACAAACACTGCCAACTGCTCACTGGCCTCCAAGATGCTGGGGAAAACAAGTGTCCTTGCAGTAGTTCACTTGGCACACATCACAGCCATACGAACTTTCAATGGTTCGTCCTGCAGGGGTACGACGTTTGGCGTGACTGCACGCCACACAGGCTTTCTTCCTGCCCTCAAACCTCATGAGCTTGTGGTTGTGGACACTTTCTGGAGCTACTGCTTGGCCTTTCCTCTTTGCTGCAGCCCTCTTCCTGCTGGAGAATCCTGCGATTAGTTGCTTACATAAATCCAGACGGAAGTCCAGAAGGGCGTAGCGTTTGCTGGGCTTTGCTGTGGACTGCTCGAACAGGATGAATGCATTGTTTATGCATGAATCGAAGACAAAACTGAGGAGGTAGCGCCAGTATTTTCTGCACTTCTTCAGTGTAGAGTAATACCCCCTCATTTGATCTGCCTTGTCCACCCCTCCCATGCATTGGTTGTAGAGTTTGATGACAGCAGGGCAGGACACAGGCTTTCTGGTGCGAGTGTGCCGGTCCCATCGCTCAACAGTGGTCAATGTGTGTGAGGTATTGTTGGAGAGCATGAATACATCCCTTTTATCATGCCACACAGTAGCAAGCAGATCCTCTTTCTGGAAGACTTGATGGTCCCCTTGCGTCATTTTTCTTTTTCCTCTGAATGCCAGAGGCAGATCTTTCCGGTTCTTTCTTACTGTTGCTGCCGCATAAGTTTTCTCTTGGAGAAGGTTAGTAAAAAGCGCAACTGACGAAAAAAAGTTATCAAAATAGAGGTGATGATACTTCCCCAAAAAGGGGGCAGCAAGCTGCATCACTACATCATGGCCCAGTCCATGCTGAATGGCACCATCTATTTTGCCACGGTAAACAGAAAACTGGAGGAGGTAACCAGTTGCTGACTCGCAAGCACACCAAACTTTCATTCCCAATTTTGTTGGCTTGGCTGGTAGATACTGTTTTAGTGCATTCCTGCCTTTGAATGGCACCATTGCCTCATCAATGGCAATTTCTTTCTTAGGTTTGTAATGTTGTAAGAAAGTCCTATTAGCCATGTCAATGAGAGGCCGAATTTTGTGGAGGCGGTCACTGCCGTCAGCTGTGTTGTTGTCAGCCACATGTAAATACTGCTCCAGCTTCTTGAATCTCTTGAGCGGCATCACATTCTTCACACCTGGCATTCCCAACAAAACATCTGTAGACCAGCACAATTCCAAACGAGGAGGTTTGTAGATCCCCAATAAAATGAGCAGACCAAAATAGGCCTGTATTTCGGTTGCATTGGTTGGAACCCAGCCTCGATCATCTACTCGCTCGATCTTTTGCCTAGCATACGTATTTGTTTGATCGGCAATCATTTGAAACGTTTGTTCCTCGAAGAGTTGAAGAAAGAATGCACGCTGAGAACGATCGTCAGTTGTTATTGATAAGTTGACGCCAGTTTCTTCACTAAATTCTTCGATATTCAGTGTTGTTGTTGTGTTGCTCCAACCGTTTGCGTCGCGAGACGGCCCCGCCCGACTTTCTTCAGCGACATTTTCTGAATCAGATTCACTTTCTTCAAAGTCCGAAAGATCTGAAGTGTGCACGCTACACACGCTGATATCACTGAGATCTAACTCCGATTCATCGTCACTTTCGTGCGTTTCAATGTCACTTAAATTGAACCCTTCGAACTCGCCGCTATCGCTTGAAGAATTGAGGAAATCCATTTTCATTAACAACGCACAAAAATCCTGAGAACTAATGAACAATCTGATCAAATTTAATGAAAACACTTGCAAACGTTACCCACGCTTTCACTCTATCAGCAAGACTGGTAGAAAAGAACAGGAAGTCTCGGAAATTCGCGAGATCGCGTTTTTAAAATGACTAGTATTCAAAGCCGGAATCGGACGCTATGAGCGTTTTATCACACCGGCCGGAATCGGACGCTATGCCTTGTAAAGGGTTAAATAACAAAAGTGTGATGGAACTCTTGTATTGAATTAGATGACATTCGTGGGTGACAGTGCCAGTCGCAGACAGAGGTGGTGTATGAGTGGGCTGATTGAGCCATGAGAAAGTAACATTATACCTTGTGGGCAACAGGTTTTTGCTATCAACCCTCTTGTGTTGTCATCAGGTAGCAGGTCCTTTACAGTGTCACTCTCATCATGAGTCGCCGGAGGTCAGCATGGCCGATTGGACAAGATCGCTTGTTCTTAAACATCCATTGTTCTGATGCTGAGGTAGCGGTTTTAACCCCTACACCAACCAGTTGGACTAAAATGTTGACTTGTCGTCCTTGACTTTGGGACATAAATCAGAATTTGGAGTGGGTTCGCCTTATGGCGAGGGACACTGGTAATAGGGAAAGCTCTTCCACACCAAAAATTGGTACTAGTATTAGTAGACTATGCTTGAGTTCTAAGCGAGCAAAAGGCGCCCCCCCCCCCCCAAATCATGGGCCTCCAAAAAGTTTCTCTATCTCATGCCATTTTTCCCATCTCATGAGCCCTCATGCCCAAGTGGCATTGGGTCGTCAATAATAGACAGCTTAGCAGCTTTGAAATGGCAAGATCAAACTTGAACGGTACATGTAATGTGTAAATGTGTGTAATAAATGCATGAGATTGAATTTTGTTAATGTTGCTAAATTGGTTTGCTTTTTTATTCATGTTAATTCTTCAGAAAACCTGAAGCTCCGGGAAAGGTTCGCATTCAGTTTAAAAAGTCATCAAAAGCTAACCATGACAGTGATGACGTAGAGGAAGAAAATGACGAGGACAATGATGGTGATGACGTAAATTTGCCAATAACATTTGGCAATGGAGTATCGGATAATTCATCAGAAGGTATGTATGTTTATTGGATTTAAACAGATTGCTTTAGTCTGCTGTTTGCAAGTGTTTGAAAAATCATGATACTGTCAACTGTCATTATTGTCTATAGTACCTTGTGATGTAGGACAGGTGTGGTCTTGAGCCTGAGGAATTAAGCTACTTCAATAGTGCAGTTGCCATTAACTGTGCGGTAACGGTTTTCTTATTTTTGTGTGTCTCCGACAGAAAAAAAATTAATCACCTTACAGAGGAATCGAACTCACTTCTCCCAAATCCGACTTTCTAGCCACTCAGTCAGACACTCCTCCAGTCACTGATAGGAAACAATCATTCTGTGAACACTGGGATCAGTGTTGACCCAAAATAAAACTCTTAATTAACTCCGGTTGTGTTACTTTTTCTTTTACACACCCATATAATGGAACAGTCATAGCATCTGATGGAAGATGCCTTGTAGTGATTAGAACAAGTATTGCCATGGCTAAGGTAGTCTTATGCAAGGCGGAAAAAATACTGACCAATAAAAATTGTCAATTGCAATGAGAAACAGAGTGTTGAGGTGCTATATAAAACCTAAAATTAGTGGAACTGCGGTAAAGCTGTGGAAATGTAAACAATATAAAATAACATAAAGCAATGCAGCTTTACAGAACAGAATTACGAACAATACAAAGCCATTGCGGCAACTAGCTTTCATCAGCAAATATACACAAAACACAACATAAGTCATGGAGAATACTCTCCAGTGACTACACTGTCAGTGCTGTGGTTGATTAAGGGGACCAATCATAAATTGTTACAGAAGGCAGATTCAGATTATTACACAAGTAAACCAATTTTGAGGCACATTGTTTAAAAAAAAAAAGGCAGGAGAACATTGTGACAGTTGTCAAGATTGAGGATGCCAAGTCACTATGCACAGCGAGAAGATGCTGAACAGATTGATTGGATTTTGCAGCTGACATTTTCTGTATGATGGGGTAGCCAACCTCATGCTAACCCTACTCAGTTATCTGGTGTGGTGTTCGTAAACAAGAGTCAGCTGGTGCTGAGGAAGCTGGTTCAACCCCTACACCAGTCAGTTGCACTTTAATGTTTATTTCTCGTCCTTGACTTGGGAACATAAATAAGTACCTCAGATGTCGGAGTGGTTTCACCTGATAATAAGAGAAGCTAATCCACACACACAAATCCATTCAGTGCACTAGTAGTAGTAGCATGTTAAGAACTACGCTTGAGTTCAAAGCGAGCGGAGGGACAACAATTATCATAGTAGGTGACAGTGCTACTATTCTTTGCTTCTTGGGCCCTGGTAAAATGCAAGTATCTGGATCCCTTAATTATGTATACAAGTTAAACAATATCAGTACAAAAGTACAAATATCTGTATCACTTAATTATGTATACAAGTTAAACAAAATATCTGTATCACTTTAATTATGTATACAAGTTAAACAAAATATCTGTATCACTTTAATTATGTATACAAGCAAACACAATATCTGTATCCCTTAATTATGTATACAAGCAGTCAACAACATCTGTAGGATTTTAACAGAAATGTTTGATTGTGTTCACATATGCAGTTGTGACACTGGCAGACTCACCTGAAGAAACCTCTGCGAAGAAGAAACGTAAGTTTGCTTTCTGCTTGTATTTCGTTGTTATTTGATTGTAGTTTCTTCCAGCAGAAAGAATTGCCTGATAGAAATAATGTTTGCCTTTATATTGTATCTGTTGCTTCCATCATTGTTTTCTACACACATTGTATGAAAATATTGCTTATGTTTAGAGGAGCTTTCATAGCAGTATCAATGCGTGGAAGCCAGCAGAAATTAAATGTATCAGACTTAGAATATTTAACTAAAATGTTAAAATCAGTACTACTGTATGGATCAAAAGCAAGGAGAAATACGAGGGTAGGTCAGAAAGTTAAACACCACAATTATTATCTATTTAACTGTTAATAACATACAAATGAAATTTAGTCGCAGTGTTAATGCACATGTGCAGCAAACATTTCTACTTCTGAACATTATCCCCATCAACTTTAACTGTTTTATGCCATCTTGAAACAAGAGCATGTATCCCAGATCTGTACCACATTGTGTCCTGTTCTCGTAGCCATTTCTTCACTGCATTAATCACTCCCTCACTGTCTTCAAACTTTGTCCATTCATAAGGGGGGCCGAAAAGATGGAAATCAGATGGTGCCAGGTCTGGACTAAGGTGGATGGGGCAGTACATTCCAGCAAATTTCACTTGACAGAAATAAACATTGTTTCCTTTGGCTTCTGTGCTTTTAATATTCTAAGCACAAAGAGACTCATATGATTAGACCAATCAGCACTTGGTGGGTGATGTGGTATCCAACCGGCTGTCTTTACTTCCTCAGATATTTCCTGGTACCCACTTTAGTCTGGGTCAACCTGCCAGCCCAGGTCAGTTTTAAATCAGCCCCGGTACAAATGTGAACCCATGACTTCCAGCTTGGCAACATCTAGCCACCACACTGTCGTGTCTTCACACTTGTAGTGGCTGTGGATTATTTCATGATTATTCACACTTGTAGTCACCATGGCACATCAAACAATTCAGTCCATAAGTGCCCGCATCACCTCCTCAGTAAATCACACAGCTTCTGGCGGCTAATGACATCTGTTCTGTGTTAGTTATCTTCTTTGGCTTTCTGCATAGTGTTCTTGTCTGGCCACACCTCTTTTAACTTGCTGTTCTCGTAGCCTGACCATAGATATAGATTCACAGTCATCACTTGGTTCTTGCAAACGACTTCTCATAGAGCATTCAGAATATCATCAGCCTGGTCCATGGCTCGTCAGCCCTCCACAGTAACCTGCAAGTCTGCCAGCCTGCTCATTTCCATGTACACCTGCATGCCCTGGCCCGAAAAAAAAACTAATTGTAATAGAATAGAGAATCTCCAGTGGCAAGGAAAAGATGGAGACTTGCTTACGGAAATCAGAGCATTAACAGGCCATCATTGCGTGTAATAAATTATAGAAATTGCAGTCGCCGTTTAAAAACAAATAACAAAAATTATTTCATTTTTCTTGCTGGTTCCAGTGCAGTGAAAGGGTTTTCATTGTGTCCTTTCCAGCACCAGCATCTTTCCCTCACCTCTTGATTTGCTGGCATCTGTCTAGTTCTCTCCTGAAGCTTCTCTTGAGTAATTCTGTCATGCCATCCTGCGCAGGCACCAGTAACTGAATGTTTGTAGTTTATATTTGTAACTGTTTTAGTTTTCCATGTTTCTGATCAATATGAAAAACATACTGACCAATAAAAAAAATGTCAATTGAAACTAGAAAAAGAGTGTTGAGATGCTACATAGAACCTGTATTTCCGGGAAGGTTAACCCGGTCAACAAATGCCCGAAGAGGTCGGATGTGTCAGCCTAAAGGCGCAAGAACGCAGCTCTGCTGTAAAAACAGGCACAACGCAATCATATAAGAAAAAAACTCCAAATGAATGCAGAAGAAGAAGAAGAAGAAGAACCTGTATTTTATATGGATGTGAAGCTTGGACAATGAGCAGTCAGGCTGAAAAACATCTGATGGCTGTAGAAATGTGGTTTCTGAGGAAAATGCAAAGAATACCATGGACAGCCAGAAAGACCAATGAACAAGTCCTTCAAGAAACAAATGAAGATCGTAAACTGATTAGAGACATTAGACATAGACATGTCACAATATTTTGGGCATGTTATAAGAAGAAATGATTTGGAGAACTTGGTGACAACTGGTAAGATCAAGGGGAAGACCTAGAAGCAAGTACCTGGATGGCTTGGCCTTGTGGCATGGTCGAGACAGAAATACGGAGCTGATCCACGACTCTGGTGATCGAAGTGAGATGGCAGAACATGACCGCCCACGCTTACCGGCATGGCACATGATGGATGGATCGATATAGCAGTGCTGATTAAACATTAGAGTTTAATGCTCTTAAGTTTGGTACTAAGTTTAATTTATTTTGGCTTTAACGTGTCTGCTGGTGTTAAAAGCTCCTCATTCCTTACTATGACATGATCTGCACTTCGCTCATGACATTGTCCTTTCATCCTGTACATGAAATCAGACAATAGTTAAACTAAGCAATTTCTATTGGAGGTCACAACAATTAGATCTAAAACTGTAAAGGAGAAAGTCAACAATAAAGAGAATGAATCAAGCCAATGATACCCCAATCTCCCTTGATGAAACCTCACTTCAGATCGTGGAATCCTATGCCTATTTCAGTTGCAATGTAAACAAAGCTGGAGGTACAGATGGCTGGAAGGAGTACTTATAGAAATGTATGAGGAAACAACAAAGCAGCGGGCGAAGCACAGCAGCGGGCAATTTGGAAGCAGACTGCCTTGTGTTGATTACTGTACAAAAGTATTTGTGCCGGTTGTTAAAACAATGGCAAACTACTGAACGTAAACTTGCCAAGAAACCACAAACAGCCAGAAAACGCTGGCATTGTCTGCCACATCCTGTAAAGGCAACTAACTTTGGTGCACACAGGAATAGGTGGCCAGTCTCTCCCTCTTGTAGCAGATGATGAGAGCTGGTATTGAACCCTTGTCTGACCACACTGATGCCATTGTCAAGGTAATGTCACAATCGTTAACCAACATTCCCGCTAACTCTGAGCCGTGCTGGAGGATGAAACCCAGACTGTTCTCTTGGTAGATTTGGGAACTACGTCATTAAGCTACACCTGCCTGCAAGTTATACTATAATTATTAGCTCAGTGAAATGTTTCTGAGTCATTTATTTTGTGATAACATTGTTGATAACTCTCTCGAAGCTCCAACACGGATTGACACTTCAGTGCTGAACAGTGTGTCATGTTCAGCTTGTGGCCGCCAGCTGAACCCCTACAAGAATGGTGCCGTCCAGAAACATACTGAGCTGAAGGTGGTCATTTGTAAGGTAAGTTTGTTGATCACAACGGGTCTTAAGATTTGTTACATCTTTTATATTGTGGATCATTATCATGTGTCATGCTGGATCAGAAGCTGCCGCAAAGTATCCAACGTTTCTCCTGGTGTCCTGTCATATTTAATATCATACCTTCAGCATTGAAGAGTCTTTAACTTACTGCCAGTAGTGTTTTGATGTTTATCTGTCTGAATGTCTCTTTGTCTGTCAATCTCTGAACGATGAAGACTATTGATTCATTTTACTGACTGGCGTAGTATCAAGTTGAGTTTGTGTAGTGTATCTTTGAAATAAGTTGTCTTCTTCCTCCTCCTCCTTCTCGTGACTTAAAATAGATTGTCTATATCTGCAATGTTACCAATTGTATAAGCTTCAATTTAGTTGACTCAATGGTTTGTAAAATTTAGTCTTTGCGGTTTCCCTAGGGTAGAAGGTTTGCCTGTCTTCTGTGACTTTGTCTTCCTGAAGTTGAGTTTGTGTAGTATACCCTGTGGTAGAATCTGTATTCTGTCCTAATCTTTCTCTAACTGTATATTAAGAGCTTCTTCAACTCATTTACAGCCACAGAGCGGAAGCTGGTTGATCTTTCTTCTCACACAATGCCTGATCTATAAGGGTCATTCATTTGAAACCCGTTCCAATGGCTTTGTTACAAAAGCATGAAAGAAACATTAACAGGTGTGGTAGAATTAAACAAAGCATTCATTTTGAATGAATTATGCATCATGGGTTGGTCAGAAGAAGTCGCCGTAGGCATTCAGGCAAGCATCCCTTTGTTTAGGTAGGCAGTGAATGCCTTCCGCAAAAAAAAAGGATTGTGGTTGCTCACTGAACCAAGTGTTTACCACGTTCATTACACCTGCATCTGTGTGAAATCGTTGCCCCTTGAGAAGCTTTTTTTTAAGAGGTCCGATCAGATGAAAATAACATGTGACAAATCCGGACTATAGGCTGGATGTTGCAGAATTTCCCACTTCTTCCAAGCTAATGCTTCCTGCACAATCTTTGCAACATGCGGACGAGCAATATCGTGCCACAAAATCACACAGCGAGAAAGCATGCTGGGTCGTTTATTGCTGATGGCTTCTTGCTGCTTGTCTAGTGTTTCCAAGTAGTGGGTAGAGTTGATGTTGACATCAGGTTCTTAAGTCGGTCAACAATAGCCCTTTATGGTCAAAAAATAGCTCAGCATAACCTTACCAGTGGAAACCCGTAAGTTGAATTTTGTGGCTTTTGGTGATCCAGCGTGCATCCATTGCATGCTCTCTCTTTTGCTGTTCGGCTCAAAGTGGTGACACCATGATTCATCGCCTGCCACTATGTGGAAGAGAAATGCATCACCCTCCACTCTGTAACGCAGCAAGTGGTTCAAACACCATCACATGTTTTATTCATTGGTCAGTCCTTATCACATTACTATGACATGTTCAACGTATTCAATTACGCGCGGTGCGGCACGACCGGATTTCAAATGAACGCTCCTAATACTTTATTTGTTGTCTCTTTATAAATTGAGTTGCTGAGATTAGTACCTTTGTTATTGGTGTCATCATTTTTTTCTTCTGTTGAAGCCAGCCAGCTTTTCATATGCATTTTATACTGCATGTTATGAGATCCACTCTTGCATTGTAGACATTTTCCATGTTTGATATTGGTAGCAATATTGATAGAAATGCCTTTATGAGTGGCTGCTCTTTGTCGGGTGTCATGTCTAGAGAGTTAAATAATTGTTGTCAATCTTCTTTTTTTTTTTTGTCCTGCCATTGCTGTTTAAACATTGTTGTTGTCAATAACTTGAACAAGTTTGATGCATAATTTTTTTTATTATTTTCAGCACTGCAGCAAGTTTCTGTCTAGCGGTGAGATTTCCAAAGACCAGGATGGGGCAGATGAGCAGTGCCGTTGGTGTGGTGAGGGGGGTCGACTCCTCGTCTGTGATGACTGCAGCAGTGCATTCTGCAAGTCTTGTGTCATGCGAAATTTCAGCAGATCAGAGTTTAATAACATCAGTAAGTTGACCTTGATATTTAATAACATAATAAAGTTAACGGAGGAACAATGCTAAGTATGCATTGAATAGAGGTAGACAGCACTCTCAAAGATTCTTCAGACAGTTACCCTTTTCTAGTTAACTACTTGTTCAGTTTCCCATTTGTTTCTCTCCCTTCTTGTTCTTCCAGCTGTGTTTCTTATGCATCTCATATGATGTCTTCTTTTTCTTCTTCTTTTTGTTCGCTCGCTTAAACTTGAGCGTAGTCCTTACACACTGTTTCTTTGATATAATTGAACATACACAGAGCCACACCTGTGTGTTTGTTATCAGGGCTCATAAATGATGCAAAGAATAGAATTAGACGGTCAACACATTTCTGGGCATGTTATGTGAACACATGAACTAGAGAATTTGGAGAAAAGAATAAAACAGGTAAGTATCTAGATGGCATGGGCACATGGCATAATCAAGATAAGAATATAAAGTTAGTTACATATCCTTTACAGGACGTTGCAGCCAACCTCAGCATTTTTTTTTTTTTTTTGCTGTTTGTGATCTCTTAGCAAATTTACGCTCAGTAGTTTGCCATTACTTTCTGAACAACCGACACCCATACCATTTTATTAAAAACGCAAGGCTGTCTGCTTCAAATGGCCCGCTGCTTTGTGTCGAAAGCGGTAATGCGGATTATGAAGTGCTTCCTTAACCACTACGCCACAGAGCCAGCGAAATACAGAGATAATCTGTAAATCTGATGATTGTGAGAGGTGGCGAAACATGGCCGCCCATGCTTGTGAAAGGTGGCACATGATGATGATGAACATGCCAGGCAACTAAGGAGAGTTTGAATGAGGCTTCATTCCATAGACAACTTTAGCTGAAAAATCCAACCAATCGTAAACAAGTCTACAAAAGGCCTGGCATGTTGGTTGTTAGCCTGCGATTCATTGGGAGATTGAGGCAGCAGAAGGGTTTTTACATAACCTGACTTTATTGTTGAAACAATTGTTCAGCCTAAATTTTTACTACTTTATAAGGCTGAATGAAGGTAATGAAGTGAACATAATTACACGCTGTGAAAGCATATTAAGTATATCATGTTAGGTTGCTCTTGTTGTAGAGCCACATCAAGTCTGAGAATTGTTCTCTTGTGGTATGGCCTGAAGAATTTGGGGAATGGTAATGAAATATTTGCCCTTGCAGAATAGGACTAAAATGATACAACAGAATCACTAATACATAGCATAGGGGGAAAAACTATACTGATTCCAGTGATCAAGAGGTGAGGGAAAGACAGTGGCTCGAGATAAGACATACATTGAGACAGTCTGATAATAGTATAATTAGAAAGTTCTTGCAGTCTAAATAGCAAACAAAATAGATGGTGACAAAAGAAAGAACATGGAAAAGATTGTGAGATGGCCAGTTTATTGGGAATAAAGCAGAGCCTTCTAGTGAGACTGGATTACCTTGGCCATAAAACAAAGTTCTAAGGCAGGGACTGACTGTGGTATGTGAAGTATTAGGAACATGATATTTGTGTAGGCATTGGTGTACACAGGAATAGGTGGGCAGTCTCTCCCTCCTGTAGCATATGATGGCAGCTGGTATGATGTGTGGGCCTATGCATGTCCACTTCGACAGTAGTTTCTCTAGAATGGGCACATTTTTCTCTGTGGTAGTACAAAGGCAGTTAGCATTAGCAGTGGACTGCAAAAGAAGGATGTTTGTAGGGTGTTATTCATGTCAAACATATCTGTCTTTCACAGATAGTCAAGACAACTGGCAGTGCTATTTGTGCAACCAGAAACCACTGAAGAGCTTGCAGGAGAACTACAGAAAGATCCGGGATACGCTGAAGGCACTTCAAGAGAAGCAGAAGGCTAAAAAAGCAGCATTAGCTGCATCGCCAGCCAACACCAGCTCACAGCATTCGAAGAAAAATGCTGGCACAAAGCAGGCTGCTAAAAACACCTTGTTTGCTTCTAGCAACAAGAGTGTGATATCTAACTCTGTTCCAGCAGAACCTCCGGTGCCCATGACACTTTTAAGCTCAGAAGACTTGAATGTGGGGCCTGAGAATGTGGACGCCACTATAGACAAGCTGACAACAGCAACAAATACATTGAGAGATGTGCTGCAAGTTTTGCGGTCACAATCTCACTCTTCAAGTGCTGGGTGGGCGAGTTCTGAGCACAGGAGGAAACAACAGGCCCGGGCATTGAATAAGAGTTTACAAACTTTCTTGAAGTCATTGAAAACAATCCTGACAGAATCTTATCTTGTAGATGATGATGATGGTGAGGTGCAGGTCCTGAATATACTACCGGCTAAATCTGCATCTTCCTCTCTGGCACCTAAATCAGATTCCTCTGTTAGGTCCACTGCCACTTCATGTAATTTGCCAAAGGAAGCAGACACCAGACACAGCAGTAACAAAACCTCTGAATCCAAAAAATCAGCTCTCGTTCAGCAGATAAGAACAGAGTCCATTGCTGGATCGGATAGTGTAATAGACATAACACACCTGGATGAGCCCACATCTAAGAGTAGAGACAAAACAAATTCCGTTACAAACATGAATGGGGATGTCACAAAGAAGAAAAGCTTTGTGATTTCTAGTTCTAAAGAAACCAAGGATTCTGAAATAAAAATGGCAAGATCCACAAAGAATTCGTCTGGAAGTTCCAAAGATAGAGCAAAAGATGATGAAAAACAAGACAGTGATGGCAGTGATGCAGATGAGCAGGATACATCTCAAAACAGTGAGAAGTCACATTCGAAGGATAAGAGTGAGGATTCAAATAGAAAAGATTCAGATAGAAAGGAAGCTAGTCAGAACCATTCTAGGAAGGAAAAAGCTGAGGCAGTTAAAGAAAGTTCCAGAAAAAAGCTAGTTTCAGAGGATGAAAATGAAGACTTGGCTAAGATAGACAGTGATGTTTCCAATGACTCTAGTGAGAAAGAGACAGAAGTGTCTGCCTCTAAGATTAGCAGCATTCCGGATGATGAAAACCTGGCTGCAAAGTTCGACTTAATTAAGGAAATTGCAGATGAAATGACGAGAGATGATAGAGACCTTGATAAAGATAATGGTGATAATGAAAATGGTGATAATGAAGGCATTGATGACAATGATGAAGATGATGATAATGATCTGCCTATAATATTCGGATCAGACCCCACATGTAAATCAGACAGTGAAACAAGAACTGCTAAAAGGAAGAAAGCAAATGCTTCATCATCAGATGAAGACACTATTAAGCCAGAAAAGAAATCTAAAAGATCAAGCAGCTTGAGTGTTAAAAAGTCTGTCAGTGAATCAGATAATAAAAAAGCCAAACAGGACAAAAAGCAAACTCCAGGATCAGAAGTAGGCGATTCCAGTAGTCCCGACCCGCTCTCAAGTGGTGATGAGGATACATTACCTCTTTCCAGAAGACGGACAAGGAAAGGTAAGTGTCTTTCTCAGTTTTCATAACCAGTGTTCTTTCAGTTTTAAGTGTTTTTCAGTATTCAGTTCTTGTTGGGTAGATCTGTTCTCTTTTTCGTTCAATAAATTTTAAATTTTCTGTAATAACACTTCCAGGGCTGCAAATTTGTACAAGAACTATTGCTTTTAATAAAAATACTATCATGCTGGCCTTTAATCTGTTATGTGCCAAGATTTAACTTCTCAGGTAAGGGTGAGTACAGTTGAGTCAACTGGCATCACAACACTCTGGACATTCACATACACAGATGCTCTGGTTATTCTCTGCTGGACCATTCTCTCCAGGTCATTGAATAGAAACTCAGACATGTTGATATGGGCTTTTCCCTCCAGTTGTTCAATGGAAGAAACTAAGACATGTTGAGATTTACTTTCCCCTCTAGTTGTTCAATAGAAGAAACTAAGACATGTTGTGATGGACTTTCCTCTCTATTTGTTTCTTAGAAGAAACTAAGACATGTTGAGATGTACTTTCCCTTCTAGTTGTAGAATAGAAGAAACTAAGACATGTTGTGATGGACTTTCCCCTCTAGTTGTTCAATAGAAGAAACTAAGACATGTTGAGATGGACTTTCCCCTCTAGTTGTTCAATAGAAGAAACTATGACATGTTGAGATTTACTCTCCCTTCTAGTTGTTCAATAGAAGAAACTAAGACATGTGATGGACTTTCCTCTCTATTTGTTCATTAGAAGAAACTAAGACATGTTGAGATGTACTTTCCCTTCTAGTTGTAGAATAGAAGAAACTAAGACATGTTGTGATGGACTTTCCCCTCTAGTTGTTCAATAGAAGAAACTAAAACATGTTGAGATTTACTCTCCCCTCTAGTTGTTCAATAGAAGAAACTAAGACATGTTGTGATGGACTTTCCCCTCTAGTTGTTCAATAGAAGAAACTAAGACATGTTGAGATTTACTCTCCCCTCTAGTTGTTCAATAGAAGAAACTAAGACATGTTGAGATGGACTTTCCCCTCTAGTTGTTCAATAGAAGAAACTAAGACATGTTGAGATTTACTCTCCCCTCTAGTTGTTCAGTAGAAGAAACTAAGACATGTTGAGATTTACTCTCCCCTCTAGTTGTTCAATAGAAGAAACTAAGACATGTTGAGATGGACTTTCCCCTCTAGTTGTTCAATAGAAGAAACTAAGACATGTTGAGATTTACTCTCCCCTCTAGTTGTTCAGTAGAAGAAACTAAGACATGTTGAGATGGACTTTCCCTCTAGTTGTTCAATAGAAGAAACTAAGACGTGTAACATTGGTGATCATGTCTGTCCACAGCTTTGTATCGTGTTCTGCCAGTAATTTCTGATATTGATGTCAAACGGACCAGCATCTTCTCTCTTGGTCTCAGTCTGCCCCCCCCTCCCCCTCCCCACTTTCACATTGTGATGACACACTCATTCTCATGACATGCCCAAAGAATGTGGATTGTCTTCATCTGGTTTGAGTTAAAAGTTCTGTTTGTATTTTAACTTCTTTCAAGATATCATAACTCATTCTCTCTATCCACAGTATTGTCATCATTCTTCTAAAATGCACAGCTTCCACATAATTTCTGATTTGTCTGCTAATTGTCCCAGATTAGCTTCCATACATCAGGATTAGCTCAGTATAGGTTTGTGTGTTACTGTGGGCATGTTTAGATGCTCTTTCCTGGACAATTAGTATAAACAAGTAAAACAGCCGTAGAAACTTCAGAGATTGGGTTTTACAGAAGAATACTGAAAAGTCCTTGGACAGCCAAAATAAGTCAAATGTTTTGAAAGGGGCTAAGACCAAAAGACAACGTATTACATAGAGGGAGTCATCATTTTTGGCCACATTATGAGAAGACAAAAACTAGAAAATTTTGTGACAACTGGAAAAATTTTGGGAAGAGAAATAAAGGAAAATAGCGAGAGAATAGATGCTCTTTCATGTGGTCATCTCTATTACTGTTGAAAATCTTTAGATTAGGTGCTCTTTCATGTGGTCATCTCTATTGCTGTTAACATTTTTATATTAGGTGCTCTTTCACGTGTTCTGTCTCTATTGCTGTTAACAGTGTTAGATAAGGTGCTCTTTCATGTGGTCATCTCTGTTACTGTTGAAAATTTTAGATAAGGGCTCTTTCATGTGTTCATCTCAGCGTTACTGTAGATATTTTTAGATTAGATGCTTTTACATGTAGTCTTTGTGGTATTTTTGACAGTATTAGACTGGCTGCCCTTTCATATGGTCCTCTTGTGTTACTCTATAGGCAGTTGTAGATGATGTGTATAGCATTGTGCTTCTGTGTGTGTACATTCATATTTCAAAATGTTAATGAATATTTATTCAGCTACAGGTAAGGAAGGTCAGAAAACTACAGAGAAAAATACCAAAACCACTTCATCAAAACAATCTGCTAAATCTGCTAAGAAATCTGAAAAGAACAAGACACCATCTGAAGTGGATGATATCGACAAAGAAATTGCCAAACTGTCAAAACTGCCAACAAAAAACAAGAAGCGTAAAGCAGCAGATACAGATGAAGATGATGCTGAGGAGGAGGAGTCCACAAGCGAAGCAGTGAAGGAGAAACCAGTGAAAAGGGCTAAGCCAGGTAAATTCTTTTATTTAGCAGTTGGTTTTTTATCTTAAAAGTAAAATCATGAATCTGATCTTTAAGTATTTAAGTGGGATGTGTATGCGAGTCAGTTCTTAGTTAGATATGACTGAGCTACCGTAAATCAGTAGTTGGTACTACCTGCTTTCTGTTTTGCCGAATGTTGGGCAGCCCTCATTTAACCCAACACTTCACATTGTGCAATGGCTTCGGGCAGAGGCGCACAATGGGAGGGTACAAGCCTTATCCTTGTGCAAGGAAATGCAACTTAAAGACTACATGTCATCGCAGGGAATCAGGCCTTAAGCCTTTGTCTAGAATCGAAGCTCTGACAGGTGGAAAGTTATAGCATTGCTTTGCTAATCTGGCAGCCTCAGCAGCTTGTTTTGTTCCAGATGTATTGGTGTTACTTTTCCTCTGGAGTAAACTAGGCAAGCAGAGAGAGGAATTAAGCTGCATGGGCAACAGATGGTCTCTAAAATTAGCTCAGGATTTGTGCTATGGAGAGGTATATAACTCCATCCCTGGTCCCTGCCATAGGCTGTAGTTATTATGCCTTTTTTTTTTTGGAGGCATAATGTAACAAACAGTAGTCTCAAGCGGCAAGATGCTGGTAGGGATGTGTATAGTATGTGGCAGAACAGATAAATTATCATGGCCTAGAGAGAATAATGCTGCAGGGAGTGACAAGAAGACCTGAGCAACACTCAGTACACCAAGGAAAGGCCACATGGACACATAAATCTAACAGAAACTGGTACTATTAGTATTTGGGGCTCTCCGTTGACTGTTGAAGATGAGGACGGAGCACATATGGGGATATTCTGAGTGCTATGATGTCAGTTCTTATCTCTACTCAACTCATCTCATCTTTAAGTTTAGTTGCAGCTATCTAGTATTGTTCTTCTATCATATATATTTGCTATTTTGTGACTGATTTAGCATTAAGTGAAATAGAGCATGCATGTTTCATTTTATGATGGCATAGGCCAAGACATAGGTCTTGTAAGTGGCAGGCCAAGACAGCATATCGTTGTAAATGTCAGATAAAAACAGTATAGGCCGTGAAAATGTCGGGCCAAAATAGAACAGGCCTTGAAAATTTCAGGCAAAGACAGCATAAGCATTGTAAATGTCAGGCCAGACATTGTTTTTTTGTTGTTTTGTTTTGTTTTTTGCATATCCTATTTACAGGGCATCGCTGTCAACACCAGCATTTTACTGCTGTTGTTGTCTTGGCAAGTTTACGTTTAGTAGTTTGCCATTGCTTTCTGAACGACCAGCTCCCAAATCAACACGTTAAATCCCAGTGCAACGCTGTCTGCTGCCAAATTGGTCGCAGCTGTGTTTTTAACGCGGATAAGCAGGCTCGCGAATCGCGTCCGTAAGCCCTTAGCCACGGAGACCGGCAGGCCAGACCTTGTAAATATCATGTTAAGAGATGAGTTTTGAAATTGTCAAACCCTAGACAGGGACATTGTACACATCCAGTTAAGACGCCATAGAAATTTCAAGTGCCATGTCAAAACAGAATAGACATGGTTTGTCGCAAGTCAGGACAGCATAGACCTTGTAATTGTCCGTTCACTGCAGTAGATTCATTGTTAGCATGGTCGGGAGTGGCACCAAGCTTCCCAGAATGACATAGATAGACCTTGTCCATTCAGTGCTGTTGATTTGTTGTTAGCACGATTGTGCCAGAGTAACTGAAAACGATTGTCTGGACAAGGTTACTGAAAGTAGAAGATTATATATAATAATTTATAAGAATGAGGCGACAGCATTCTTTGGTCATATAATATGAAGAGAGACTGGAAAACATGATGTTGCTTGGAGAGATGAGTGTAGAAGAGGCAGAGAAAGACAGAAATGATGCTGCCTGGACTGTGTTATTGGCATGGAAGAATATCATCAGTAGAGTTTAACTAGAACACAATGGTCAGAAATCTGTGGAGATTCATGAATACCTACACCAGTTGTCGAGGCAAATAATATTTATTCTTGGTACCAAACAGACCAAAAAATTTCAGTTTAGTTTAGTAGATGTGTATTTAACATTTTCAGGCCCCAAGAGCTCCAAAAAAGGTATTGACTATGACGACCTGTCATCAGATGAACAAGAAAGGAATGATGATGATATTGACGAAGATGAAGAGGAGTTACCGGTTACCTTTTTTGAAAACGCTGAAGAAGCTGATGGACAGCAGGTAAGAATTTATCTATTTGATATGAGATACTTCCTCTTCTTTTTTTTTCCCTTCAATTATCAATATGAGTAAATGAAAGATATAAGGGTCGTTCATTTGAAACCCGTTCCAATGGCTTTATTACAAAAGCATGAACAGGTGTGGTAGAATTAAACAAAGCATTCATTTTGAATGAATTATGCACCATGGGTTGGTCAGAAGTCGTTGCCGTAGGTATTCAGGCAAGCATCCCATTGCTTAGGTAGGCAGCTAATGCCGTCCGCAAAAAGGATTGTGGTTGCTCACTGAACCAATTGTTTACCGTGTTCATTACGTCTGCATCTGTGTGAAATCGTTGCTTCTTGAGAGCTTTTTTTTAGAAGTCCGAACAAATGAAAATCACATGGTGACAAATCAAGACTATAGGCTGGATGTTGCAGAATGTCCCACTTCTTCCTTACTAATGCTTCCTGCACAATCTTTGCGACATGTGGATGAGCATTATCGTGCAACAAAATCACACAGGGAGAAAGCATGCCGGGTCGTTTATTCTTGATGGCTTTTTGCAGCTTGTCTAGTGTTTGCAAGTAGTGGATAGAGTTGATGTTGACACCAGGTTCTTTAAAAAAAATCGGCCAACAATAGCCCTTCATGGTAAAAAAAATGCGCTCAGCATAACCTTACCAGCGGAAACCTGTAACTTGAATTTTTTGGCTTTTGGTGATCCAGCATGTTTCCATTGCATGTTCTCTCTTTTGCTGCTCGGCTCAAAGTGGCGACACCATGATTCATTGCCTGCCACTATGCGGAAGAGAAATGCATCACCCTCCACTCTGTAACGCAGCAAGTAGTTCAAACATCATCCAATGCATTCCTCATTTTGGTGGTCGGTCAACATCCGTGGTACCCACTGTGAACACACCTTCTGATATTGCAGTTTCTTATGAATGACCTTTTGAATTGTCCCAATTGACACATAAAATTCTTTCGCTAGCGAACGTATGCTTCGACGACGGTTCATCTGTACTGCTGCATCAATTTTGGCGATGTTTTTTTGTTGTTGCAACATGTGCTTAACCCGGCCGCCGAAGATCTGTCGTGAACTGACATACTTTCCGAAACATTCATTCCCAGTCTGTCACTGTAGTCTTCGACACACATTTGTTACCATACGCTGCTTGCATTCTTCGATGAATGTCCACTGGTCTACATCCTTCAAATGAAAGAAACTGAATCACCGCACTTTGAGCTTCTTTGGACGTATTTTGGATCAACCCTGCCATTTTCTTAACGGTCAGAAACAGAACTTATGTATTATGGGACGATAAGCGCGTGCTCTTTTATTCATTGGTCAGTACTTATCACATGACATGATCATGTTCAACATACGCAATTACGCGCGGTGCGGCATGAACAGATTTCAAATGAACACTCCTAATAGTAGCTGTCAACTTAATCTTATTAGACATCTTCTCAGTAGGCATTTATACTGGTATCTATCTATGAATGACTTATAGTTAAAGGTACAATAGTGAAGGAAACACAGAGGTGCTGAAATTAGGAGTTGAGAAAGTTTGGGTCTGATAGTCAGAGACACATGAGTTTATGGATTCGACATGTTTACGGCCGGTGTGTCAGTTGTGTGGAGAGCTGACTGTTGCTACAGTGTCGGGTGGCTGATATCTGTTGTCACTTATAATTGTTTTAATTTCATACTTTCTATTTAGGACTTGGATGAAAATGAGATTGCCAAGAAACGGCTGCTAGAGGATATGGAGAGTGAGAATGATGACATCGAGGAAGTAGAGGCTGACTCGTCGAGTGATGAAGAGTCTGGTGAGTTGAATATTGCTTTTTTGAATAATTTATACAGAAGGTGAGAATGATGAAATCAAGGGTTACTCATTGAGCAATGCAGATTCTCAGGTGAATAGTTCTTCTGGAGCTGCAGTGGCATGGTGGTTAGTGCACTTGCCTGCCAAGACAGGAGTTTGGGTTCGTTTCTCAGCAGAGGCAGGGTTATTTTTCTGGCCAGCGTGGCTTTGAAGTCAAGCCAGCATCATAAAAATGGGTACCAGACAATTTTCTGCACACCCCACCTCACATGTGGGACTGAATATGTGAAGGCCTGACACTTCACACTCCAATGCTAGTATGCTAAAGGATTCTCTTAAACTGTTCTTCTTAACATGCCCGCTTAGAGAGAGATTTTTTTTGGGGTTTTTTGTTGGCGTTCGCTCACTTTGAACTCAAGCGTAGTCCATACACACTACTTTTAATAGTGCCGAACTGAATTTTGTGTGTATTAAGTTTTCCCTATTAACATTGCCCCTGGCCATCAGGCGAACCCACTCCGACTTCAGAGGTACTTGTAATTTACACACACACACACACACACACCCACCTGTAGTTAAAGGTACAAAAATGAATGGAACACAGGTGTTGAAATTAGGAGTTGAGTAAGTTTGGGTCTGGTGGGCAGGAACATATAAGAGGACGCAGTTGACGTATTTATGGTTTGGGTTCGTTCCTGTACCTCGGCATCAGCACACCAGATGTTTAAGAACACACGTTCCTATCCATTTGGCCATGCTGCCCTACATCTAGAGCTGTGCTTCTCAACCTTTTTTGGCCCTTGCCCCCCCTTCACCATATTTTCAAGAACCCCCCCCCCCCCCCCCCCCCCCCCCCCACCCCCCACCCCACAGAGAGAGAGATAGAGAGTATACGTAATAATGGAAGCTAAATTTAATAGCACATACTAAAACAAGTCTAGACATCTACATAAAATGTGGTTTGCGGGTCTACTTAATTATAAAATGCATTGAATCTCAGACGGGTGAGACGTACATAACCATAAAGTATAAAGGAAAAAACATCAAGTAATCGGTTCTTGTATTAATGCGATCTTGAAGTAATCTTAATGGTAAAGAAAAGACCCATGTTGTCATGCCTCAGGGTACATGATGCTAGCCCTTTATTGTTTATAGACCAATCAGCAGTGGAGGGTAGTGTGGTCAGTATCACATGGCCGGCCAGCTTTACTGCCCACAGCATATCTTATTTTGGCTGTGTCCACCTTGAAGTCCAGGTCAGTTAAAACTATTCCCTGCCTCATTGGGGATTTGAACACATGACCATTGGATCAATAGGCAAGTGTGCTAATTATCACTGAGCCACTGCAGTATGTTGGTTATGTTTATAATTATGTTTGTTGTATGTCAGATAGTTATTATCTCTCTCTCTCTCTCTCTCTCTCTCTCTCTCTCTCTCTCTCTCTCTCTCTCTCTCTCTCTCTCTCTCTCTCTCTCTCTCTCTCTCTCTCTCTCTCTCTCTCTCTCTCTCTCAATCTCAATCAATCAATCAATCAAAATATTAATGTTGCACATAGTGATAAGCAAGGAACAAGATCAGTAGATTGATTTGTGTATTACCCATTATTTTTTCTATGCAGACAAAGAATCTACTAAAAAGACCAAGAAAGAAAGAAAGAAGAAAGAACCCAGAGAATCAGAGGATCAAAAGACTGAAGACGGCACCAATTCTGAAAAGGATGAGGACAACACCAATTCTGAAAATGGTGACAGCGATGAAAACATTGGCAAACGAAAGAAACTGCACAGTAAGCTGCTGGATGCCAAGCTGTCTGATAGTGATTCTGATATTGGTTCCAAGAAGTAAGTTTAACATGAATTTCGCTGTTTATAATAAAATTACATCTGTACTCTACAGTGATTCTGATATTGGGTCAAGGAAGTGAGTTTCTTCTTCTGTGTTCATCCGGAGTTTTTTCAGATGTAATTGCATTGTGCCTGTTTAATTGCCCCTTTAGGCAGACACATCTGACAACTGATGTTTGTTAACCGAGTTAACCTTCCTGGGTGTTTCAAAAGACTTTCGACTCTCACTTTATGGTGTCTTCTACATCCCAGCTGGTAAAGTTAGAATGGCCGAAGACATCCCAGTCAACCCTCGAGGGAAGGCAGGGGCAGACCATGCGTATTTTCCCCCATCCAAGGAGGCTTCCATATTTGCAGAGCCGACACATAGCGCTCTGGTACTGGGCTCATCCAGGGAATCGCCACGTCCTGTACATGGCTGCTTCACTTCCTTACTTCCATATATTGGGCATTTTGTTCGCCACGGGCCGCTCCCCATGCAAACCAGGAGAGGTCAGGATGCAGACAACATCCACTCAGCAAGCTTTCGGTTTGGCTTTCTGCGAAATGGGTCTGCAGCCAAGTACATTCCTATTTGGGCTTTTGGGTCACTTTCTTCATTCTTACTGTTGTGGTGTCATCCTTATCCAAGCTGGTCAACTAAGAACAGCCGAAGACATCCCGGTCAGCTCTCAAGGGAAGGCAAGACCAGACCATGAGCATTCCCCGCCATCCAAAGAGGCTTCCATAATTGCAGAGCCGACACATAGCTCTCTGGTACTGAGCTCACCCAAGGAAGCGTCACGTCCTGCATGCGGCTGCTTAGCCTCGCTTCCATATATTGAGCCTCCCGTTCACCACAGGCTTCAGACTTTCATGTAATGGATACGCTAGCCAAGCAATAATTCCATTTCGTGTCAATGCGATGTTTTTTTCCATCTTTGGTAACTCATGAGGTAGGCTGCAGATGCTGCCGGCTACGCATCTCACGGCCAGGCTCTCCCATCCGGAGGATATTGACTTGGAGGCTTTCAGTCATATCCCTCAGCTGGGAGCCATAGAGACATTTTTCCACCTTTGATAACGCTCACGAGGTAAGCTGCAGATGCTGCCAGCTCAGCAGAGTGAGAGTAACGGCCAGGCCCTCACATCCGGAGGATATTGACTTAGAGGTGTTCAGCTATATCCATCAGCTGAGAGCCGTAGAACAAGTGTCTGGACCAAGAATGTAGTGGCACCTTGAAAATGATTCAGACTTTAAATACAATGGATATGCTAGACTTTGCCACTGGGGTCAGAACTACGACGGTATCTGATCATCTTCGCGCATCTTGCAGGATCAACCAGATATCTATCGCACAGACGGACTATTCACGCACACGCAGGCCAAGAGTTGCAGTCGCTCAGCGCACTGCCTTGGTACCCAGTGATACATGCAAAACCCCGGATGCCTACCGACAAGTTTTCAAGCTACGCCAGGCAGGACTGTTTGAAAAGCTATGCCAGCTTACTGACTGCAGCCAACTACTCATCGAGAGAGAGAGAGAGTGTGCGCTTATCAATCATCGAGAGAGAGAGAGTGGGCGCTTATCGAGACCTGGTCGAACGATAGCGCAAATATTGCTCTTTCACCCGCTCAAAGCGCGACTCCGGCTTTGTGCTGCGGTCACATTCTCGAAATGCCTGCCTTGCTAACTTGTTTCGGCTGGGAAGGTCCCGATTGGGTGCACCTCACACAGCCAACCGAAACAATGAACGCCAGACGTGGGACTGATCTTGCGAACCAGATCAGCCCTCACGGAAGTGATTTTAACTTTTGAGTTGTGCTGTTTATGGTAAAGTTACGGTAAACATGTACTGTACAGTGATTCTGATATTGGGTCTAAGAAGTAAGTTAACTTTGAGTTGTGCTGTTCATGGCAAAGATTAGTAAACCTGTACTCTACAGCTGGACAGTTGTGTGTGAGATAATCTGAGGTTGACAGTTAACATATTGATAGTTATTTCTTCTTTGAAGTGGTCAGGGATACATGGTTAAAATAATGATAGTTGGGATAAGATTATTGTTGTCTTAGATAATGGTTAAAATATTAACAATTGGTATTATGGGAGAACAAATAAACAAACTTTATTTTCAAATGGTCACAAATTGGGCATGCAGGCCTGTCTTACATTCGGCCCTTCCAGTCACAGGCGTGTTGGTATAATGATTAGGATGTTACACTGGCAATAGCATGAGGATGGTCAGGTAAGGTTCAATAAGTTTGCATCATTTGCTATGGGAGGAAAAGACTGGACACCTGTTCCTTCATGCACTCAGGCCTAAAAAAATATGCTCATCCTAACATTTAGCATACCCACAGCAGCTATGGGGGATTTGTTTGTTTTAATGCTCGGGGAAATGATACAGGGTAATTGGTATAAATATTGACAATTGGGATAGAGTATTGTAAGATTAATGGTTAAAATAGAGACAGTTGACACAGACTATGAAGTGATCTAGAGTAAGAGGCTAAAATATTCTTGGTTGGGATAGCCTCTTTTGATGGGGTTGGAGAGAAATGATATCGCCAGTTAGAAGGGAGTATCATTTTGAAGTGTTATTAGGTAATGGTTAAAATATACAGTTGTATTAGAGTATTGTGGAGAAGTTGTGTGAGAAAGTTGGTTAAAATATTGACAGTTGTATTAGAGTATTGTGGGGAAGTTATGTGAGAAAATTGGTTAAATATTGGCAGTTGTATTAGAGTATTGTGGGGAAGTTATGTGAGAAAATTGGTTAAATATTGGCAGTTGTATTAGAGAATTGTGGGGAAGTTATGTGAAAAAATTGGTTAAATATTGGCAGTTGTATTAGAGAATTGTGGGGAAGTTATGTGATAAAATTGGTTAAATATTGGCAGTTGTATTAGAGAATTGTCAGGAAATTATGTGGGAAAATTGGTTAAAATATTGACATTTGAACTCAACCACATGAAGCTGTGCTGTCATTGTCATGAATGTGTTTTGTTTGTTTTTGTAAAGTTCAGAAACAGACTTTAAGTGCCATTGTGTGTCTTGACAGACATGATCAACTCTTCTAAACCCTTAGCTGTGATCTAGTATATGTAAATCCCTCAGCATGTCATACACACATAGCTGTATCATGTGACTGTTTAATGCCTAAACTATTGATTAATAAAATCCGGGAAGGTTAACCCGGTCAACAAATGCCCACAGAAGTCGGATGTGTCGGCCTAACGGCGCAAGAACGCAGCTCTGCTGTAAACAGGCACAATGCAATCACATCCGAAAAAAATCTCCGGATGAACGAAGAAGAAGAAGAAGATTAATAAAATAGGTTTCCTGGCTTTGTGCGGCTGTATAAAATATTGTCTTCCGTTTGTTTATTTCAGGAAAAAGAAAGATGATCCCGATGCTGAAGTTGAGCCCGTGTCGTCTTCAGGCTCCAGCGTAGATTCTGATCTTTCTGATGAAGATGATAGTGATAACAGTCAGGATGACGATGAGGATAGCGAGGCAAAGTCTAAAAAGAAGGGAAAGAAAAAGGGGAAGAAGAGCAAAAAAGGAAAGAGCAAGAAAAGTGAGGAAGATGACAGCAGCGAGGAAGATGGCAAGAAAAGTAAAAAGGGCAAAGGAAAGACGAGGAGGAGAATCAAGAATATAAGCAACTCCTCTGAAGAGGGCGGAGGCAGCGACGAGGATGATGTAAGTATTGATTATATTGATGCCAGATTGCCATCACACAAATTGTAAATATTTGTTGGTTAGGATAATGAATGATTCATGAATTGTTGTCTGCACAGACTAGTGGGGCTTAATGTACTGCAGAATCACAAATGTAGAGCTCATGGAGAGAACTAAACAGTCCTGTGAACCAAGAGGTGAGGATAAGATGCTTGTGCTAGATAGGATACACGCTGAGAAAACCTGAGGGTGGTATAACTAGACACTCCCTAGACTGGAACCCACAAGATAGGACACACGCTGAGAAAACCTGAGGGTGGTATAACTAGACACTCCCTAGACTGGAACCCTCAAGATAGGACACACACTGAGAAAACCTGAGGGTGGTATAACTAGACTCCCTAGACTGGAACCCAAAAGATAGGACACACACTGAGAAAACCTGAGGGTGGTATATCTAGACTGGAACCCAAAAGATAGGACACACACTGAGAAAACCTGAGGGTGGTATAACTAGACACTCCCTTGACTGGAACCCAGGGGCGTATGAAATAGTGGGAGACCTAAAACTCATGAAGCTTTAGCGAAGTTGCCTGCAAAAATGAGGCAAAGATTGGCTACCTATTCCTCTGCATTCTGGCCTACAAAATGTTATGGTGCTACCGCATCGTAGACCCATAACGGGGAAACTGCTCCGGGACAAATTGTATATTTCTTTTAAACACATGGAGAAGAGAGAATTTAAAATAGAAAAAAATAATATGGGGAGTGCATGGATGGAGCTGCGGGGGACAGCCAAAGATAGGATGGCTTGACGAGAGTCGGCTGATGGCCTTTGTCCCAATACAGGAAAGCATGTCTTTTACAGGACATCGCAGTCAACTCCAGCATTTTTTGGCTGTTTGTGATATCTTGGCAAGTTTACATTTAGTAGTTTGCCACTGATTTCTGAATGACCAGCAATCATACCATTGTATGAATATCTGTGCAAGATGGTCTGCTTCCAAATTGTCTGCAGCTGTGTTTCGAATTGCGTTCGCAACCCCTAAACCACAGAGCCTGCGAAAGAGGAAGAATAATGAATTCCACTCTTTAGGTGGAGTAAGCGGAGTAACTTCGAGGTATGAAGTCCACCTTTAACACTAGGAGACTGGGTGAAATTCATGGTGGGTGCAATGTGGCTTTGGAAAGTAGGAGTTGAGGATATCTCTAATTACGTTTACCTGACCTTAAAAGAAACACCCTCAACTCACACTCTCACTCCTCTCACTCACTTTGTCACTCTGTCTGTCTCTCTCTGTCTTTGTGTGTGTGAGAGAGAGAGACAGGGGAAGAGAGATGCAGAAATCTAGGGGGATCTGTGTGTGCTAAAAGTCCCTTGGAAGTTAGAAATCTAAAAGAGCAGGCTAAGTACAATGTAAAGCCAATCTGCAATAAAAAATCTTTATAGCAGATGTGGTTCTAGTGTTCACACATTTAGATCATCGCCGGAATTTGTACACAGTGCTGAGATTCTCATTGTAGCATTTATGGAGGCATCCACTGGCAATGGAATTGAAACTTCACGAATCAGCCACCATTTCATAATACTTTGAAAAGTTCATTCTGGCTAAATATTCTGTTTCGTGTATTGATGATATATGTTTTTGGAATTACTAATAGAGGGAGGTCAATTTAAGAGTTATCCAGTGATTGTAATAATCTCTTGTGCTGCATTATTTCAGGATGATCCAAACAGCAGCAAAGCTGGCAAAAGAAAACAGATCAGGAAGGTCATGTCTAGTAAGAGGCTCGAAGACTCCACCAGGGCTGCAGCCAAGGCTGAAGAGAAGAGGAGAAAACGTATTGAAGCCAAACAGCGGGAAGTAAGTATTATATTGATCGTGTCATATAAGGCTGGCGACAAGTATAAACAAACACACTCATCTCATCTTGTACCTTGTGGTGTTTAGATGTAGCATCAACAACGGGAACATGTTTTAATTGACAAGGGGGAAATACTAGTATTATTACATTAATGACAACTACAGGGGACTCAATGCCAGAAATATTATCTAGAATCGCACTGGCATCTGGTGCCTTCAATAAACAGTCAAACATCTGGAAGACACTCAGCCAACATACCAAACTTAAAATCTTCAACTCTTGTGTGATTCCAGTGTTAACGTATGGATGTGAGAGTTTGAAATCAACGGTAGCTTTAGATAAAAAATTAGACAATTTTGAGAACAAATGTCTTAGAAGATTAGAAGAATTTAAACCTCCACTGGACAGATTTCAGAACCAATACGCAAATAAGACAAGAGACCAAGCAAGATATTGTATCCAATTTTATAAGAAAATGCCGTTGGAACTACATATCTACAACAAGACTCCCCAACCAAGCCCTCTTATGGTCACCAGTAGGGAAAAGAAAATGGGGAAGACCAAGAGAGACCCTGCGTAGAACCATCATCAGAGAAGGCTCATTCAACGGCCAAGTGAATATCCAGGATCTACAACAGGTAGCAGTGAACCGCCAAACATGGAGAGCCATGACTTCTGCCCTATGCGCCGCCTTAGGCTCAAGAGGAAAGACTAACTAAAGTGAATATTGGCCTGGAATACAAGAACATAGGTGCATACATACAGTCACTGTGATATGTGGTTAAAATTCTGTCAGGACTTTATACAGTTGCTTTAATTTGGGACACATGTTAAAACTCTATGAGGACTTCATACAACCATTGTAATTTGCAGCACATGTTAAAACTATGAGGGCTTTGTACAACCAGTGTAATATTTGATACATGTTAAAACTAGGATTTTTTTTGGCGCTCACTCGCTTTGAACTCAAGTGTAGCAATATCTACTACTTCTAGTAGTGCTGGACTGCATTTTGCATGTGGATTAGCTTTCCCTATTAACAGTATCCCTCACCATCAGGCGAACCCACTCCAACTTCAGTGGTACTTGTAATGCCTCAAAGTCAAGGACGACAAGTTAACATTTTAGTCCAATTGTCCGATGTAGGTCTTGAACCACTTAACTCGGATTCAGCACACTGGATGCTTAGGAACACACGTTCTTATGCATTCGGCCATGCTGACCTGCAAACTAGAATTTCATACTGCCACTGTAATGTCACAGGTTAAAACTTGGATTTGACAGTCACTTAAAACAAAAACTTAGTATATTTTCTACAGCATAAGGAAACTAGGAGGACTTCAAATAGAAGTTGTAAAAGTGATGATGTGCTACAACTGCAGTCAGTCATTGTATGGACAATGGGAGGGTACAGTGTCTGCTAGGGCACTAACTGGGGATGAAGCTCGGTCAGGCATGTCATTGCCGCCTTTGAGGGAGAGAATGGAGATAACCAACGCCTTATGTGAACAATGAGCTGATATAATTTGGGCTGCTTGCTGCACAGGAGGACTGTGCACACTTGGGAATGCCTAATATGCAGTGACATTGTTTGACATAGTATAGCATAGAATAACATATACTGTGGCACTTCCCCCCTGAGGTAACTAGGGGTCAATTCTAGGAAAAGCACTGTATTGAAGTGGCCTGGCAAGAAAACTCGACTTTAAAGCCAGACAGTCTGAACATTTGAAGTAATTGCTATTAGAGAAGCCCATATTTGTCACCAAGAAGCCACTGTAGTGCCGTGGCTAGCATGCTTCTTGGCTGGCCCCCTGTGATCATGTATTCAAATCCAGATCAATGTGGATTTGTAAAAATGACCGGTTGTAAATTGCAAACAATTCAAAATATTGCTGCTCAGGTTAATTTCCAAAAAAAAGAAAAAGCAGGCTTTATATAGATTTGTAGATTGCTTGGTGAGCAGTTGGACTCTGACAGGTAGAATGCTTATTCTTGCAAATACTCAAATATTTTTATGGTTAGCCTACTCTTGAGTGTTGGTGCTTCCATCATGGCACTCATTTGACTCGCGATTGGGTTAGTGGTTGATTTGTTTTTTAATGAACGCTTTAGATAATTCAAAACAATGTTTTCCTGTAGCAAATTTGAATTAGGACACAAACATATTGAATGATTTATTGCCTGGCACATTTCGCTGCATCTCGCCAGGTACATACTGCAGAAATCACACAACATAAACTAAAAGTTTGAGATAGATCCTTCAAGCTGAAATATATGTACCTGACGAGATGTGTGCTGTATATTTCAGCTTGAAGAATTTATCTCTTTGCTTTAGTTAATGACAAAAAGTGACCTGTTTTTAAACTTGGGTTGGTCAACAGGGTTGACTTCATTGCACCGGGATTTTATCCCGTATGGCTGTCTATTTCTGCAGTGTGGAAAGCGTCACACAAAGCACGAATTCCGTTTGCTCCAGTGACAACCTTCAGGAGTCTCTGAAAAAATGCACTTGTGAACCGAAACACGTGACCCGGAATCGAACCCACAACCTTCGGAGCCCAAGCCAGACAGGGGATAGCTGACGTATGTTGCAGTGAAAAAAAAAAAAGTGATGAAAGGCCTATACTGTTAAAGCATGTAAAACATGGACAATAAGTAGACAAGGTGAGAAACATCAAAAGGCAGTGTAAATCTGGTTTCTTAGGAAAATGTGCAAAAAATATGGATGGACAGAAATACAATTGTACAGAAAACAGAGGAAAACTGTTTATTAGAATTATTATACGTAGACAGTCCAGATTTTGTGGATATGTCACGAGGAGAAATAAACGGGAAAACTTAGTGACAGCTAGCAGAATCGATGGGAAAAGAGTAAGTGGAAGACAAAGAGATCAATACCTGGATGGCATGGACACATGGCATTATCATGATAAGACAACAGAACTGACCCAAGACTGGTGATGGTGTCGGAGTGTGAACCATGACCTCCTGTGCTTATTGGCTTGGCACATGGTGATGTCAGCTGTGTCAATGTTTAGCCAGATTATTACTACAGCTGTGGTCATGTCATTTGCTGCTGAATATTTCAGTTCAACATAGAGACCATTACAGATGAGAACAACCCCATGGACTGTCCAGTCACCACAAAACTGGTCTTGGAAGCTGGCAAGGAGGAGGGTGATGAGCCACTGGTTGAGGTCAACAAGAAGCTTGTACGTCGGCTGAAGCCCCATCAGGTGGAAGGTAAGGACAATGTCTTTTTGTGTGCCCATCTTTCATACCTTGCTCTGTAGAATGTTGCTCTCATCCTCGTCCACTGACAAGATTTGTGATACTTGGTGAGTTTCCCTATGCCTCTTGTGTTTTCATGCACAGAATGTCTTCAGTGTCCTGTGTCCATCTTTATGCTGGTCATCCCATGCAACTTTTCCCAGCAACCATGCCTTCCATCACTGTTGTGGCCAAGTCATTGTGACGTTTAAAATGACCATGTGTTTCAGTTCCTGCAAGTATTAGACTGTCATAAATACCAGGTAGGTTAGCATGGCCAATGGATAAGAGCGTTCGCTCTTGAACTTTTGATGTGCTGATACTGGGGTAGCAGGTCCAGCCGCTGCACCTGACATTTGGACTAAAATGTTGACTACTTGGGAATGTAAATTACAAGTACCCCAGAAGATGGGATGGGTTCGCCTGTTGGCGAGGGACACTGGTAATAGGGAAAGCTAATCCAGATGCAAAAATCAGTCCAGTGCTCTAGAAGTAGTGGCATGTGTATGGACTATGCTAGAGTTCAAAGCGTGCAAACAAAACCACAAATAAATCAGGTCAGGGACTTTATGAATGTGACTAGTTCTTCCACGCCACTTTTCATCCAAAATACTTGTTTGAAAATTATCCGGTATCCTTTTGAGGCTGTCGATCGCGAGACTATGCTGGTTCCGGGAAAAATCAGGCTAGTACTGAGTATTAAATCTAGACTTCTTTGTTGGTAATGAAACGTTTTAACCACCGTTTTAACCACCATACCCCTGTGGCTGATAATAGTAGTCAATAATGTTTTGTGTCTGGTTATTGGCAGCGGCAGTAGTACACCAGTATATGTTTAATCATAGTAAACACACAATAGTTTTCTGTGACTAATTATGTCATACAAATGGTGATTCATTTCTGCGTTAGCAACACATTACTAACAGATTATAAACAAACCAGCCGAGGCAGATTTAGCTTATTGACACTTTTTATCAGAAGTATATAATTTCAGTTGTAATCAAATTGTCAACACACTTTTTTGCGTGTTACATTGAGAGAAAAATAGTGCGGAGTATGTAAGAGAAAGACAAAATGGAAATTTATGGGTGGAAATTTGTGGTCCGCCTCATGTTTAGAAGGTACCGCTTTGATCTCAGCATAGGGTGGGAGTTTTTCCAGATCCCTTGATTTCTAATATCACCTGTCTACCTGATTTCTTGGATAGTGACCAGTTACCTACCTTCTCAAATAAGGGTGAAAAACAGGTCCTATGCGTAAGTTGTGCACGTTACAAATCTCACGGCAGTAGGGCATTACAATACAGGAACACTGCCCTGGCAAAGTTGTCACGAAATAAAACCTTCATACGGGTAGATCTGAGAATGAGCCTCTTTTCAAGTGACAAATCTGACACATATGCATGAGGTTCATAACTAGGTGTGGCATATTCCGCTCAAAAGAGAAAGAAAGAAGCAAGAAAATGTATTGCATATAGGTAGACATCATTGAGAGATGGACTGGAAGAAGCTGGTCTCAATATATTGGGAAGATCCAGGGCAGAAGGTATTGATGCCTCATTACAGTTGACTTTTGTAAAATGTTAATGATTTCTATTGCCTTTCATAAATCCTCAACCAAATCACATCAAGCCATTGTTCATCAGTGGTTGGATTTTGCAGCTAAAACCTTCTAAGGGGTAGCTAGTCTCACAACAACCCTCTTTACACTTCTCTCGAAGTGTATGGTATAATACAGTGTTACTGCTCTTTGCTTCCCTCAGAGGCTCTGGTAACATGGGCAGTGGATGACTTGGGGTAGACTTTTTATGTATGTTTTTGATTGATATTTGGTGCTGTTGGTGGCTTATGGTGACATAACGTAAAATTTTATGTGTGTATTTAACTGAATGATGTCTTCTTGTGGTTATAAAGATAATTTAATATTTGATTATGATGTCTACTGATGGTTAGTGAAATAATGTAATAGTGTTTTTAACAGAATGATGGCTTCTGGAGATAATGTCACATTTTAAAACAGCTACATCTTTGTTTCTCTTGTCATTGTGATGTGGTCTTGTATTTATTCTGCAGGTGTTCAGTTTATGTGGGATTGCTTGTATGAAAGTGTGAAGAGGGCCAAAAAAGGAGACGGTGCAGGATGTATTCTAGCCCATTGCATGGGCTTGGGGAAAACTCTTTCGGTGAGACATCTTACACATCCTATGTATTTGTTTGCTTGATTTGGCAATCCTCTGGAAGAGTTTTAACTGTTAAGTCTGATGCCTTGAGGATCAGGTCTTTGATGTCTTGAGTAAGGTTGGTGGATGTAGTGACTTGACTCCTGAGCAGAAGTAATACCTCAACAGGCACTGTGTTGTGGTGTTTTACTTCCCCACTCCAAGCTCAGAAAGCAGACGGGTGTGCAGGGCCAGCACTGGAACCCCATATCTCTGGCAAGGCATATTAGCATGTAACCAAGTCGTGATTCAGCACATCACACACAGACTGGCTGGAGTTATGTCTGGGTTGGTGTTGTTTTCTCCACAGGTTTGAGGTCTTTTCATTGTCAACAGACTGCAAGACAGTGCTCAGGGAGAAGTCTTTTATATAGAATCTTGAATACACAGACCATGTGTCCAATTCTAAACTTCTTAAAAAGTAAAATTCATTCACAGTTCTGCTTAGCATCTGAGAAAGAATGCAAGAAGGCAAAGTAGAAGATGACCATTGGAACAGTGTCTTGTTGGAGAGCCATGGTAGTCTAGTGGTTAGATGTGTCCCTGCTGGTCTAGTGGTCATGGGTTCAAATCTGCATCGAAGTGGATTTTAAAAATTGACCTGGGCTCCCGGGTTGACCCAGTCTCAGTGGTACCAGGAAATATCTTTGGAAGTAAAGGTGGCTGTTGGGACACTGACCACGTCAACCACCAAGTGTTGGTTGGTCCATACATCATGTGTCCAGTGTGCCTTGGGTGTAACAGTATTCTTTACCTGTACTTCATGTCTTGCCGGCGAAGGGCTTAGAACAGTTCGAGATACAGCTGTGGGCGATTTGGGAGCAGGCTGCCTTGCGCTGGTTTTTATTCAATGGTATGAGTGCCAGTCATACAGCAAGCAATGGCAAACTACTGTATGTAAACTTGCCAAGAAATCATGTACAGCCCAAAAATGCTGAGGTTGACTGATGTCTTGTAAAGGATATGCAACTAACTGTTTTAACTTAGTCTCATTATGAAAGTGTAATACATCCTCATTTGTTTCATTAATCTAGGTGATAGCCTTTGTGCACACCATTCTCACCCACGAGAAGGTGTTGAAGCACAGAACATGCCTTATAGTCAGTCCTTTAAACACAGTTCTCAATTGGAAGAATGAGTGGAGCATGTGGTTTGATGAAGAAGATCAGCTGGAGGTAAGTGTGGAATAGATGTTTAACTTTGTTGCAATATGTGTTCTTCATTATTGGGTGTCTCCACAGCCTTATATCTTAATGGGCTGCATTTTACTGACAATTAAGAGACAGTGTATCTTGATTGCTCGCCAGTTCCCCTTGATTGCATGCCAGTTCCTTGGCCTCCTGTCCAAAGTGCCTGCAATGTTCTGTGTCCAACTTCGTGCATTTTGACCCCTGCCTCTTCCTCCAGGAACCATGCCTTCCTTCACTGGCCTGTCCAAGCCACTGTAATATTTGGTGTGGTCGAAATATCTGTGGGGAGAAATTTACATGTCATTTATCTTTTTCCCATGGAATTTAACCACAAAATAAATACAATTGGTAGAATATTTTGCAGTTGAAAATGATTGATTGACATTTGATAGGTCCCTTGTAAGGAGATTTCTTTTAATTATAAAAACATGAAGCATTAAGAGCATGGGGAGTTTGGGTGGCAGAGTGGTCAAACTGTCTGCATTATGTTCTTAAGATCATGGGTGTTTTTGTTGACTGTTCAGGCCATGACAAGTTTTTCCACAGGAATCATGGCTGGAACCATGTGCTTTGTGAGATGCTCTCTGCAGGCAGTTACCATTCTGCAGAGAGAGACCAAGCAAGATGGGCTCAAACCAGATGCTTATCCTTGACTTGGGGACGTAAATTACAAGTACCTCAGAAGTCGGAGTGGGTTCACCTGATGGCAGGAGTTACTGGTAATAGGGAAAGCTAATCCACACGCAAAATTCAGTCCAGTGCTACTAGAAGTAGTGTTATTGACTACACCTGAGTTCAAGGCAGGCAAGTGCACACATAAAAACGTGCAGTGAAATTGATCCCCTTGCACTTCACACCTTTATTCAGAGTTTGAGCAGATATACAGAGATGAAGTTTAGGTGATAGTCACATGTAAGCTAGTTTACAACTTTATTGCTCATAGATCACTAAGTGGAATACTTGTTCATAACACACAAGTGAGATGAAGCATTGCTTATAGTAAAAATTAAACAGGCCCGTTTTACCAGGATTGAGGCATATTGTGTTAGCCCCATATTTTTGTAGATCAGTTGGCTCTCAAAGGGTCATCTGGTCAAGATCAAACGAGCGGCCTCTACTTCCTACAGTTGTTCATGGTGCCCATTTTAGGCTGCAAGCCCCAGGAAATTTGTTGTGACCCATGACCACAATGCATTGCTTATGAGAATGAGAGATTCATTTTTGAGCTTTAATGATTGGGTTATTTGTTACATAGGTGTGGGAACTGGCTGGCTGCAAACAGAATGCTCTCCGAGCAAAAGCCCTAAGAGATTGGCAAGAAAGTGGAGGCATCATGATCATTGGCTATGAGATGTATCGCAACTTAACCTTAGGAAACCGATGTAAGAACAAGAAACAGAAGGCAACATTCCAGGAAACGCTGGTCGATCCAGGTCAGTCAGCTGCTGAAAATTATCCATGTTGTTAGTCTTATCTGATCAAATTTTAAATAAAGAGGTATACACTTATGTTTGTGCAAAATGTAAAGATGGTTTTTTGTATTTTAGTAGTACGCAGTTTGTTTTAAGACATCTGCTGGATGTGCTTGTGAGGGCTGTTAAGCTTGGTAGACAGATGTTTTACGAACATCAGTTTTGCAGTTTTCTGAAGGGTTTAGAAATATCCGAAACAATATTTTCTCCGTAGTTAATTTGAATAATGAAACACAAAAAATAGATTGCACAATTGATTACCTGGCATATTTTGCTGCATCTTATCAGATACATACCGCAGGAGTCACACAACATAAACTAGCGCAGTAATATGCCTTCAGGGTTTAGAAATATATTGTGACTAGGTAATGTGAAGTGGTTTAGAGACATGGCACAGGTCTCAGACTGTAAAAGTGACCCTCTGTAAGACTTACAGCTGGGTGTATGGGAGATGGTTACCAAAGAATTGGGTGTGGCCTGTTCTTTGTGGATATGAATGATGGACAGTGGGTAATGAAATGGTGAAAACATCAGAGGCAGTGGAGTGGTTTTGTGAAGAATTAGGAGATTATCATGGACAGAGAAGGAAATAAACACTAAGATTTTAAGGGCTGCAGATGTTACAAGATGACTCATCAAAACCATAATGAACGTGTCACTAATGTATGGGGTACAACAACAGAAGAGATGGAGCATTGAAATTAGCCTCATGTGGGGAAAATGCTAGGCAAGAGAGACAGAGGAAGGTAAAAAAAAAAAAAAAAAAAAAGAGGTACTGGAATGCTGAAATAGCTGTGGGGAAAATTCTAGGTGAGAGAGACAGAGGAAGGTTAAAAAAAGGTACTGGAATGCTGAAACAGCTGGGCAACAATACTAAAGGTAACACCAACTTATTCCAAATAGCAAATGATAGGGGATTGGAAAGTCATGATCCCTGACGTCTGCTGCAGACCTGACACCTGAAAAATAGGAAGGGAAGTGTAGATAAATGTGAGGCTTAGATTAGCAGCAGAGTATGCTATTATTGTTCATATTATTTCCATAAAGAGCTTAAGGGTTTCTTAACTGATTCGATGCCGACGATCACTCAGTTGCCAAACAGTCTCAACTTTTTTGCCCCTTGATCACTGTATTGGCAAGATCTTAGCAGTTCGTTTTTTTGTTTCGTTTGCATGCCAATCTTAATTTGAATGCCCCGAAATTACGTTTTTCGTATGAAGAAGTTTTTTCATTTACACACAGGCCATGAAAATGCAAAATGGAGGCAGAAAATGGATTAATATTGAGGAACAATTCTTAGTTAAAAGTTTTGTTTACTTTTCTGATTTGACAACGGCATCGACCCTGATTTTCGGCCTCACATATTTACATTAGATAATAGTTTAAACAATTTAGATTGTAGTTATTCTGATTTAAAGGACTTTGTGAACGATTCTAAACTGATAGCACATGTTAAATGTGGTTGTTTGGTTAAAATTAACTGTGTATGAATGTAAACAAACCGGCTACCTTAGCTGGTTAGCCGCTAACCGTGAAAGTTTGTCATCATGTCGAATTAGCTAATGGGCCACATTTGTGCCCCTAAAGTTTGCTTTGCCTATCACAAAGTATTTAAGGAGTATTTAAATAATTAAATTTAAAAGAATAATAATTATAACTAAATAAAAAATAGCGTAAATTTTGTGTTTATCAGCAGAAAACGGTCAAAACCTGTCTCGTGATTATTTTATGTGACAATGATGCGCTTCAAAATAGTATGTTTTTATTGTGATTTATTGGTGTTATGGAGCTGTTCTAGTGATATTTGTGTAGCAAAGTGGTGTAGTTATCATAATTCAGTAAGTTTCATTGGATTATAAACAGCGTTGGAGCAGTAGCACCCTTGGTAAGTGGAAATTTCACGTACTTGTCACCTCTGTCATCAATTAATTTTTTACAACATCTGCTAATATTATTATTATATTTCTAACTTTTAGCAACAGTAGCAATACCAATGTGTTCCTTGTACAATGTCCTTTAATTTGATATATAATACAATATATTTACTACCATTTTAACAATTTTTAGATCAGTATTATGACATACCCCTACTTCCCATTTTCTGCCATTAAATTCTGCTTGGGCAAAACCCATGTTTTGTTTGGCACTGTATCAGTTAAGGTTGTTCTTTTCCTGGTTTGTAATCTGTTTAAAATAGTAAAATTACAGCTTAATCAAGTCAGTAAAACATGAAAAGTGTATTATGTAATGTCTCAAGCACTGATTGTCAAAGAGTACTGAAATGTTATACAGAACCTGTTATGCAGTATGGCAGTGAATCTTGGTGTGAATGGGCAAAGAAGTGGATGTTGTTTCTGAGACAAATGTTGCGAATACCTTGGACTGCCAGAGGAACTGGCAGCAAATGTCTAGTGAAAATAAAACAGTATAAGCACCTGTAAGCAAGAAACAGTGTTCATTAATGATGTAATGAGAAGAGAAGCTTTGGAAAATAATGTGATTATAGGAAAGATAAGCGGTAGAGAAGGCAGAGACAGACCGAACAATATGATGAATATGACCAATGTAATTGATCCAGAACACCAAGGACCAAGATCTATGGAGATAGATTTAACACCTACACCATTTGGCGGGGCTCATGATGATGATGATGTCCCATGGTATGTGAGATTGGTATTCTAACCCTTGGTCGCCTGCTCTTCCTTATTCCTACTACTTCTGCCATGCCCAGAGCTGTCTCCCAGTTTGCTGTGAGCCATGTTGAATCCTTTCACCATCACCTAACTGTGAATACACTAGACTGCATTATCAGTGATTGGTTTTGTTTTGTGGGAAGTCATTACTCACACTAAAATAGCACTTCATCGTCGATGGAAGCAGCAGTCACTAGAAAATCAGTTGTTGCACACACATTACAGCATAAGGCAAAACCTGCTAGTTCAGCAACCAGCTGGCCACCATTTTTCTGAACACATTACAAATAACTGTAGACAGATGTAAAAGATTCCACAGCTCACATTATTGCTCCACACACTTAACTCAGTAGCTAGACGACAGAACCAGTTTTGTGATATCAATTGGTTTCTAGTTTTGACAGCTAAGCATTCATAACCTGTAACTGTTTTGTGAATTTCAGGGCCAGATCTGGTGATCTGTGATGAGGGACACATCCTAAAGAATGAAACATCTGCCGTATCTAAGGCGATGAACCGGATGAGAACTAAGAGAAGAGTCGTGCTGACTGGTACACCACTGCAGAACAATCTCAATGAATGTATGTGTTTCTTGTTCCCACCGTCATGTAGCATGGTGTTGGTTATCATGTCCAAAGATTTCTGTTATGTGTACTTCTATCATTTCTGATTCCGATGTCCTTCATGTCCTGCCAAACTGCCCAGCATTTTCTCTCTTTACCTCTTCTCCTTCTTTAGCTTTCCCGTTGTCATGACATTCTCCAGCTTTCCCCTTCTCAAGACATGCCTAAGGTATGTAGACTATCATCTCCAGTTCTGTTTATGAGTGGACATTTTCAAGATATTGTGATTATACCTTTTATTCACCTATGGTGGTCTCATTATTTTTCTGTAACACCACATCTCTGCAGTTTTCATGTAATTCCTCACTAGTCTGCAAATAGTCCATAATTCGCCAGTTTACAATATTTGGTTAATTCTAGGACAAAGGTTAGGGTTTATTTCTTCCATACTGATTGTTTTGTTAATAATTTTAACTGTTCTATAGATCACTCACTTACCAACAATGGTCCAAATCTTGGCTCCTGGCAGAGCAAAGTTTCAATATTTGTCCCATAATTAGAGTCAAGCTGAAGAAATGGATTTTTATTAGCCATATTACTTTATAGTCAACCACTTCATGAAAAGGGTATTAGAGATTTATCCCAACTGTAGCTGTTGTTTTTACTGTGAGTTTGCAGTTTGCCCATCCCTGAAAGATAAATGCAGTATGCATTTTTTTTCAAACCAAACAGGGCATAGCTTTAGTTTTCACAGTGACAGTCTTGGCTGCTCACATGTTTATCTACTCCTGACAGATCAGTGCATGGTGGATTTGTCAAACCAAATTAGGCATAGCTTTTCTTTTCACTGACTTTGTAGTTTGTCCAGATGCGTGCTTATCCACCTCTGACAGATGACTGCATGGTCAGTTTTGCCAAACCAAATAAGGCATAGCCTTTCTTTTCACTCCGTGGTGGGGGAGGGGGAGGGGAGGTACGGATGCTACTTGTAATTCTGTATACCCACGTTCGAAACACAGCTGTGGGCAATTTGGCAGCAGACTGCCGTACGTTGTTTTTTTATGAAATGGTATAGGTGCCGGTCGTTCAAACTGAACATAAACTTGCCCTGGAATCAGCCAAAAAAATGCTGGGGTTGACTGCTGTGTCCTGTAAAGAATATGCAACTAACTTTTTCTTTCTTTTCACTGTGACTTTGTAGCTTCTACCTCTGACAGATCACTGCATGGTGAGTTTTGTCATAACAAATAAGGCATAGATTTTCTTTTCACCGGTCTCTGTGGCTAAGGGCTTGCGAACGCAGTTTGTGAGCCCGTATACCCGGGTTCAAAACACAGCAGTGCTGGTTTTTTCGAAAAAGGTATAGGAGCCGGTCGTTCAGAAAGCAATGGCAAACTACTGAACGTAAAATTTGTCCAGGAATCGCGAAAATGCTTGGGTTGACTGCTATGTCCTGTGAAGGACATGCAACTTAATTTTTTTTTTTTTTTTACTGTGATATTGTAGTTTGTCCATACACATGTTTATCTACCTCTGACAGATCACTGCGTGGTGAGTTTTGTCATAACAAATAAGGCATAGCTTTTCTTTCACTGTGACTTTGTAGTTTGTCCAAACACGTGTTTATCTGTCCCTGACAGATCACTGCATGGTGAGTTTTGTCAAACCAAACTTGCTGGGCACGAGAAAGGAGTTCAACAACCGTTTCATCAGTCCCATCCAGAACGGACAGTGTACAGACAGCACACAGCAGGACTTTCAAACTGATGAAGGCCAGAGCACATGTGCTGCATGAGATGCTGGCGGGATGTGTTCAGGTTGGTTATTCTTATCCTTTAGTGGGAATGGGTGTGATGTTTCTTACAATTGGTTTAGATTATCATGTCTTGTATGGTGCAACGTTTTATTGAAGTCCTATTGCTACAGCCAGTCCAATGTCTTGAGGGGATGTGCGGTTACAATCAAACAGCCCGCCTAGTATCTTGCGTGAGATGTATTGGTACAACCGTAAGGCAAGTTGAATGCTTTTGTGTGGGATGTTTTACAATCATAGTCAGTCTGTCTTGTATGCAGACAAATTCAGTGCCTTCTGTGAGATGTGTGGTTACAGACTATGCTATACAGTTCTGCATTCTTGTGTTGAATGTTACGGATGGGTAAAACAGCTAGTTCAGCATCTTTGTGTGGCATGTGTTGTTACAATGTCTGCACATACAAGTGAGAGCATTGTCTGTATATACAAGAGAGAGAAATGTCTGCACATACAAGTGAGAGCATTGTCTGTATATACAAGAGAGAAATGTCTGCACATACAAGTGAGAGCATTGTCTGTATATACAAGAGAGAGAAATGTCTGCACATACAAGTGAGAGCATTGTCTGTATATACAAGAGAGAGAAATGTCTGCACATACAAGTGAAAACAATGTCATTATACATGAGTGATGGCCATGTCTGTACACATGAGTGAGGACCATGTCTGTACACATGGGTGAGAGCAATGTCTACACATGTGTGAGGGCAATGTCTACACATGTGTGAGGGCCATGTCTGTACACATGAGTGAGGGCCATGTCTGTACTCATGAGTGAGAGCAATGTCTGTACACATGGGTGAGGGCAATGTCTGTACTCATGAGTGAGAGCAATGTCTACACATGTGTGAGGGCCATGTCTGTAGACATGGGTGAGGGCAATGTCTGTACTCATGAGTGAGAGCAATGTCTACACATCTGTTCAGCCACTATTCTGTGGTGGTATTTCCTAGATGTTTGTAGTTAGAAGATAGCCAATAAAAGCATACAATTTGTTGTCAATACAGATGGGATCTTGAATACTTTTCGAGGTCTACATGACTGAATCCGGTGTGCTGATGCCAAGGTAAGGGGTTCAACCCCTGTACCAGACAGTTGGACTAAAATGTTGACTTCTCAGCCTTGAGTTGGGGACATAAATTACAAGTACCTCTGAAGTCTGAGTGAGTTCGCCTGATAGCAAGGGACACTGTTAATAGGGAAAGTTAATCCACACACAAAATTCAGTCCAGCACTACAAGTAATGTGTATGGACGACACTTGAGTTCAAAGCAAGAGAGCACCCAAAAGATATCTTTTCACTAGGAATGTTTGCACTGCAGACTCATTTATGGTTTCTTGTTTTGCAGAGGAGAGATTATTCCGCACTAACCAAGTTCCTGCCTCCGAAGCAGGAATATGTGATCTCTGTGCGGTTGACCAGCGTCCAGATTGAACTGTATGAGAAGTATCTCGAGCTGACTGGCCAGGGGGTCGATGGTGTTTACACAAACAAAGGAGCTCGTCTGTTCAGAGATTACCAGAATCTGATGAAAATCTGGACACATCCTTGGGTATTGAAGCTTGCTGAAATCAGGGACGAGTTGAAGGTCAGTTATTTAGTCTCTAAATGTGTCTGTTTATCTTAAATTTTAGAATGTTCTGTTTCATTATCATGTGCCGTTCGAATAGACGGGGGCAGTCATGGTTCGCTCTCTCAAACGGTCACCCGTTTTGAATCAGGTCTGTGTTCTTGTCTTGATTATATACTATGTGGTCAAGCCATTCAGGCATTTATCTTTCTGCTTTCCCCTTATTTTTTTACCCCCATCGATGTTGCCAGTTGTTACTAATGTTTGGTTTAGTGTAGCCCGAAACCTCTGTATCCATACAGATATCGTTTTGTTTTCATGGAATATGACATTTTTCTTGGCAGACATGTTATGTAGTTGACGGGAGGCTGCGGTGATAACTTGGTTACTAACTTTTGTTATAGTACTAGTAATAACTTTACTTGCTCGTTATTATAGTTAAGCCCCTCAAAGTTTGTGCTGTTTGTTATGGTAGTTGGTTAGTTTGTTAAGTTAGTCGACAGATCATCCTTATTGCACATCGAACCATTCAGTCCATAAGTGCTTGGATCCCCTCAGCAAATCCCACAGCGTGTAGCGACTAACGACACCAGTTCTGTGTTGGTTTATCAATCTTCTTTGGCTTACTGGGTAGTGTTCTTGTTTGGCCATACCTCTTTTAATTTGCTGTTCTCGCAGTTTGACCATGGTTGTAGATTCACAGTCATCACTTGGTTCTCAGCAAAAGTAGTCCTAGTGACTGTCTGTGTCTCGAGCCATGTTATTGCTTTACTTACTGCCATGACTTCCATAGTCAGGCTACTTGTGGTCTCAACAAAAGCACCAGAGTCCTCCTTCACAATTCTCCCTCTGGCCTGAGCCGTAAAGGCTTCTTACGCGTCGGACGACCAACCCGTCTGTGTAAATGATATCATCACTGTCTAACGAATTCTAAAAAATCAATGCTTGTACTTCCGCCTCCACAGCAGCTGGATTTTCTTGTCTGCATTTTCTGTCTAGTTGGATGCAAACTGAAAAGGACATAACAGAAATCTGTTGGAACTTGTACCCAGGTTCTAAGTCAAGTGAACACACCTGTTGAAGAATGTCTTCGGCTTGACCCATCCATGACCTTCCTCTTTTTAAACCTGCTGCCCTTCATCTTCATAATGTCACTATGCAGTGGATGTTGTGTGTTTGCGTTAACTCTGAGGGAAGTATTACACCGATAGCTTCAACACTGGTGAGCCAAGTGGGCGAGACCTCGGGAAGTATTACACCGATAGCTTCAACACTGGTGAAGTTTGTTATAGTGCTACCCCAAATACCATACATGCCTTTAACTTTCTCCTTATTCTGAAATCACTAACAACACACTGAAATATGAAAGCACTGCACAGAAGACCAAACGGTTCCACATCCTTATCGAGTCAGAAATGCAATTCACAGTCACATTATCACTTGAATAATATTATAAAATAATATATCTCTCACTCAGCATTCTCATGGCAGAATATCACTTGCCATCGACAGCTCGGCTTTCGATCTGTGTGTTTGCTGTCGTGGTCTCAG